>JAODYD010000004.1:312403-420530 GCA_026262445.1 Bipolaris bicolor | reverse complement strand
GAGCGCAAAGAGATGGGTATCCTGCGTCTTCTTTTGAGGTGTTTGGAGGGGTGGAAGAGGGGAGCTGTCGTGAGGCGCGCCGGTCGTTGTTCGCTGTGGGATTGCAAAATGCGACAGTGGGGTACTAGGCTAAATGCGGACTGGCGTGCCAAGTGTTCGACCGAGGATTTATCGATACGCCGACATGCATTGACGCGAACGACTGGCATGGACACTTGGCCTAAATGTTAGATTTGTATAGTTAACTAGTTAAAATTTATTTAGATATCCCGGAGCGATGATTTTTGAATGATTGCATGACCATTGAAGACTACTACAAAGATATCCACACATACGAATACACTATCGCAACATGTTGCTTGCCTTGGCGAATTCTTCTGTTGTCATAAACATCACAACTTCCGTCGATTGTACGCCCAGTAAGCCTTCATCGGCAGTTTCCAGTCCACATTCCTCAACGTTGGGTCGAAGATGTCAAAATCAACCCCTTGTAACTTATCCAGCCATGCCTGCGTCGCAACGCTGGGCATGAAAACGCCAAACGCTTTTTCGACTTCTGCCAGCTGCGCCTCCTGTCCAGTATTCATTTGTTGCACACTATATTCATGGTCCTCCTCGTGCTGGTGCTCAAAGTCATGACCGAGTGTTCCTTCGGATCGCAACTTGTTAAGCATTTCTCGAGCTGTGATAAGATGGTCATTGGCACGTGTGGCTACCGTGAAGACGGCGTCGCGGAGACCAGGGGCGGAACCGCCTTGTCGGAATACATCTTCTTCGCGGACGGAGGCTTCAGCCATGACATCGAGGGGGAGAAGAACAGCGCCTTGGGTTGGTCCTGATTGGCCTGTAATGGAGTTGCTAGTACCGAGTGCCTGTTGTTGTGGGAATGCGATGAAAGGGATGCCTCGTAGCACTGCCGCTATACCCATTGCCTTTCCAATGTGTGATGCAATATGGTCGGTTGTAAGAGATGCTTGCGGCAGCGCAGAAAGGGTAAGGTACAACATGGTCGAGTATGTATTCTCAGCATAGCTCTCCAGTGCGGTCAGGGTTGGATATGGTGGATTCCCTAGATACTGTTCTCGCGTGTTGATGATGCGATGGAACCAATTCTTGCTCAACCGTGCTTTTCCATCAGACCTCTCATGCAAATCTTCCGCTGCTCGTGCCAACAGAATGGCTACTGGCTCTTTTGGTGGAGTTCCTGCTAGTGCTTTGGTTATAGTATCCCGCCAAAATTGCATGCGCATCATGCCAATAGTGGGGGTACTGGTCGTGTCGGCGACGCGGGCAACGTCGACATTGAAGGCGCGGATGGCAAGATAAGCATCGCGGGAAGATTGCGGTATGAAAGTTTGCAGGATATGTGAGGGTGTGTCATATGTTCTGCAGGTGGTCAACGAAAGGCCGGTTGTTGGTAGGAAAGGCGTAGTCACCTGACTAAATTTGCGCAGTATGCGCGGGCCCTTGCAACTTCATCTTCTGAAGGCTTCGCTGTACTATTGAGACGGGAAGAAGCATGGAGAAACCTGCGCTTGGGCCCTAAGAAGCCTTGTATGCGCCGGAAGGGACCTGCGCGGAGTCTCGGTGGTAGCATTGAAACTTTTTTTTACAGTAATCAATCAAAAATTAAAGTGCAACGCGAACGACTATTGCGCATTGCAAACAGTGATAAAAAGGGAAGATGCCTTCGGTACAGGCAAGAGAGAAGTTCAAAGAATGCAGAGTACTATGAATCGTTTTGGTGTAAGGCACAAAGAGTCGAAGGCGACTGGTTGGTATGTATGACGCTATAATGTCGATCACCCGCACGTTAGGCCATGTGGGTTCGTGAAAGCGCGTCGACGCGTCTAACCACTTTCCAAAGCGGCGAAAGTACCTGCGGCCAGCGACCGTCACCAACACCATGCAATCTCCGCACCCAGACGAGCGACCCCCCAAAAAGCGCCGTTTCTTTACCGAAGATTCATCGCCAGTACAAGTCCGCTCAAAACCCGTTGATCTCCCTCCATCGTCGCCGCCGCTACCGCCGCCACAACAGCCTCAGGACAGCGAACCGACACCAATCGAGGAGACCAGCAATGGGGCGCAACCGGATTTTGACGGTTTCGATGTCGAAACTCTTCAGGCTATCGTTGGAGAACTTTCAATCTCCACGCTGCAGAAGTTGAAGGATGTTAGCGCAAGCAACGTGGAGCGAGGTATGCATATACTAGGAGGATATTGGAGTCTATGCTAACATATACAAGCAATTAATTTATATTTGGATGGTTCTTGGAGCACAATGCCGTCAAGATCCCCAGCACCGGCCCTTCAGTCTCGTTCACAATCAGTCCAGATGACAATAGCCAGTTCGCTCAAGCGCACCGAATCCGACGTTTCGAATGCCCCCACACCCGTATCCGGCTCTCCCACGCCCAAGGCGATACGCGATATGCCGAGCAAGCGGTACATTGGATCGTTCGGCGCCGCTGCATGGGCGACTAAGAGTGGGAGTGGCCTTCTCAAGCACAATGAGAAGGTGCGGATTGAGCGTGTGAAGCCGCAGCCTAAACTGAACAAGGCCAAGAAGGTCATTCAACTTAAGAAGCCAGATATTGTGGTGCGATTCATAAACGAAAAAGGAGAAGAGGTTGGAAGACTGGACCAAGATACGGCATCATGGGTGTCTGTTCTAGTAGACCAGAATTTGTGTTCGTTCGAAGGTTCCGTTGTGTATACCCCGGATAAGCTGCGGACTGGAGATACTATTTATCTGCAACTACGAGGTTATTTCCTGCGAGGGGCATTTGACAGCCAGAAGTTCATGAAGCCTGATAATAATCGAGAGATCAACCTATTCGAAGAAAAGGAATCTTCCGAGGAACGAGACCTTCGATTACGACAGGTCGGCCTCGTCAAGCTGTTTGAGGCTATCAATCTTCATCCTACCCATGAGAACGAGACGACTGCGAAGCACCGGCGCCAGGGACTGCTGCAGGCAGCAGAAGGTGATGAAAAGAAGGGCGACAAGCCCAAGCCAAAAACCAGTACACCAGCAACACCTTCGACTCCTGCAGATAGCACATCCTCGCCACCGCCAGATGAGGTCGAGGAAGGAGAGGAGCTCGAACAGAGTCAATTGGATTCCTTGTACAGGAAGGCGCAATCTTTTGACTTCAATACACCAACCATGGACCCAGCCAGCACTTTCCGTTTGGATCTGCGAAAATATCAAAAGCAAGCCTTGTTTTGGATGGTCAGCAAGGAAAAGGACGAGTCAATAGAAGACAGAGAAACATCAATGCACCCGTTATGGGAAGAGTACCAATGGCCAACACAGGATGCAGACAATCAGCCTGTGCCGGCTGTTGCCGATCAAGCCATGTTCTATGTCAACCCCTACTCGGGCGAGCTGTCATTGGAGTTTCCAAAGCAAGAGCAGAATTGCCTGGGTGGTGTCCTCGCTGATGAGATGGGTTTGGGCAAGACTATCGAGATGCTCAGTTTAATCCACACACACAGAACGGAAGTGAATAATGCTGAGACGCTGGCTACCCCAAGATCTCTGCCAAAACTCCACAAGGCTAGTGCTGCCGTTGAACCCGCTCCATATACCACTCTCGTCATCGCGCCAATGTCCCTACTTGCGCAATGGCATAGTGAAGCCGAGAAGGCATCAATAGAGGGTACTTTGAAAGCAATGGTGTACTATGGCTCTGAAAAAGCAGTCAATTTGCAAAAGCTGTGTTGCGCCTCAAACGCCGCCAATGCACCAAACGTCATTATTACAAGCTACGGTACTGTGCTTTCCGAATACAATCAAGTCCTCGCACAAGATGGGAACCGGGGGTCACATGGTGGGATCTTCTCATTGGAATACTTTAGGGTTATTCTCGATGAAGCACACTATATTAAGAACCGGCAGTCGAAGACAGCGAAGGCTTGTTATGAGCTCAGCGCAAAACATCGCTGGGTACTGACAGGAACTCCAATTGTCAACCGCCTCGAAGATCTATTCAGCTTGGTGCGTTTCCTAAAGGTCGAGCCGTGGGCGAATTTTTCATTCTGGAAAACATTCATTACTGTTCCATTCGAGTCTGGCGATTTTGTGCGTGCCCTAAACGTTGTGCAAACAGTGCTTGAACCGCTGGTACTCCGTCGCACCAAGGATATGAAGACACCGGATGGCAAAGCTTTGGTGCCATTGCCACCACGGACAATCGAGGTTGAGAAGATTGTGCTGTCCCAAGATGAGCGAGATGTGTACGACCATATATACATGCGCGCGAAGAGTGTATTCAGTGCCAATGCAGAGGCTGGAACATTAATGAAGTCGTATACCACCATCTTCGCTCAGATTCTCCGGCTACGGCAGTCATGCTGCCACCCCGTCCTCACTCGCAAAGCCAATATTGTCGCTGACGAGGAGGATGCTTCGTTGGCCTCTGACCTTGCAAACGGGTTAGCAGACGACATGGATCTCTCCAATCTTATTGAGCGCTTCGAGTCTGAAAGTGACCAAGATGCGAGCCGGTTTGGGGCAAATGTCTTGAAGCAGATACAAGACGAAAACGAGGCCGAGTGCCCTATTTGCTGTGAAGAGCCCATGAACGAGCAAGCTGTCACTGGGTGTTGGCACTCTGCGTGCAAAGAGTGCCTGCTCAACTATATTGCTCATCAACGCGACAAGAACGAGATACCGCGGTGTTTCAACTGCCGCGAGCCCATCAACGCGCGTGACGTTTTTGAAGTAATCCGGCATGATCACATCGTCGAGGACAACGAGCCCAATCATGCTTTTCGCGCTTCAGACGCACCGCCACCAACCTCTACACAAACACCACGCATCAGCCTCCGCCGTGTTGGCCTTACTGGCTCCGCCAAAACCCAAGCGCTGATAGGCCACCTGAAGAGAACCCGCAAAGAAGAAAAGAACGCCAAGACAGTAGTCTTTTCCCAATTTACATCTTTCCTCGACCTTATCGAGCCTGCTCTAGCACGCGATCACATACCCTTTCTGCGCTTTGACGGCTCCATCACCCAGAAAGCGCGCGCACAAATCCTTGCAGAGTTCACCACATCTCCGAAGCCGTACGTCTTGCTGCTGAGTCTTCGCGCAGGTGGTGTAGGCCTGAATCTCACCTGTGCAAGCAAGGTATTCATGATGGATCCATGGTGGAGTTTTGCTGTCGAGGCTCAAGCAATTGATCGCGTACATCGTATGGGGCAAGAACAAGAAGTAAAAGTAGTAAGATTCTGTGTTGAGGGCAGTATCGAGGAGAAGATGTTGAGGATTCAGGAGAGAAAAAAGTTCATGTAAGTTGTTGCTCAACTGCTTCCCCTGCCATGTTGTCAAATCTTGTTTTCGAGGAAAGCTAATAGTTTTTGCAGTGCGAGTTCGCTGGGTATGATGTCTGATGAGGAGAAGCGCGTGCAGCGTATAGAAGATATCAAGGAACTGTTGAGTTAAACATCTATGGATGGAAGGATCAATGCTCTTACACAAAATATGAATACCCATGTATATGCTCTACAAGAACGTTCCACATTCCTATGTCTTTGGTATTCGCACGTGATCTGCATATTGCGTGTCCATGGAATTATTTTCAGAGTCGACACATTCGTCACTCCATGGTCGCATCTCCAGATAGAACCAACGGGGAACTTCTTTTCCCGCATCGTTCTGGCTACTCACTCTGACAGTCAACTTTCCCTTTCAAGTCCATCCCCTCGATCTTCTCCCCAAGCTCTCCAAGCCACCACATTACATCACCACACAACACTTTCCTCATTCATCAAATCGGATATATTCGTTAAATTCCTACATTACCATCACCGTCATTACACCCCTCACATGATACCCTTGTACACCCACCCACCCCCAACATCACACCGCCAACCCCTCCAAACAACAAACGAAAAGAAAAAAACAATCCCCTCGTGTGTATACTACCCCAGAGTTAAAACTTTCAAAACAGCCCCAACCCCAGCCCCGCCGCTCCAATCAACAACCCCGCAATGCGTCCCGTCGGCACCGCAGCGCCACCCGTAAACTCAGGCAGCAGACTAGAAAAGGGCACGGAAAACGAGGGTGCGTCTTCGGTAGACGTCGTTGTGGTGCTTGAGCGTGTGGACGAGGGGTTAGGTATGATGGCGGGAGGAAGGGAGGAAGAAAGGGGTTCTTCTTCGGTGGTGGTGGAAGAGGAGGGGGGTGGGGGACCTTGAGATGAGGAGTCAGCGGTGCTGAGGGTTGGAGGGGAGATGGTTGGGGGTTGTGCTGATGGAGGGGCGGGACTGGAGATTGGGGTGGAAGAACGGGGTGGTGCGGGGGATGCGGTGGGAGTTGGAGATTGAGATGGAAGAGGCGTACGTGAGCTAGATGGCGGAGGTGGTGGCGGAGGACTGGGAGGTGATGCAGTGGGTGTTGGTGCGGCGGTTGGACTAGCTGGGGCTGCAGGTGTCTCGGCCTCGGTCACCACGGCGCTTTGGGCTGTTGGTAGACGCCGGATGATAGTTGTTGCGGCGGGGACGCGAGATAGATACGTAGTCGAGCCTCGTGTTGAAGTGTCTGGATCTGCAGTACTTCCTACGATGGGGTCGCAAGCACTGGATCCGATGGGTTGGCCGAGCTGTTGGATAACCGTGGGGAGTGTGTTCAAGTAACTGACTACTGTAGGCGGTACTGAGGATTTGGGCTGTGGGATCTCGCTTTCTACGACAATGAGAGGGGGCCAGATTGTAGGTACTGGTAGTGCTAGAGTCGATGTCTCGCTCACGCATGCTGAGCCAATTGGCTCTACTTCGATGCGGCTGAATGTGGCATAAGCAGCGTACACGGTTGGCCATGTCAAGGGTACGCCGGAGTAGTCCCAGGTGATGGTCTGGCTTGGTGGTGGGAGCTCGTTTGTATAAAGTGTAGAGCTCACGTCTTGTCCAGCGTCGTTGGTGTAGATATCGAGTGTCACAACGGGCAATGATGTGGTCGAAATGATGACAGTTCCTGGGTAGCCCACTCGCTCGGCCGTTACATCAATCTGACATGCGCTGGAGCAAGATATGGATGCTGAAGAAGTTGATGTCAAAGAAGGAGTCAGTGTCTCGGTAATGGTGGTTGGTTGTGTCAGAGTAGTGACAAACGACTGCGTAACCAAGATGGTCGAGATAGTAGTCTCAGCTGGCAACGTCAAAGTTGACACTAAACTTGAACCAGGAAGCGATATGGTACTTGTTATGACAGAAGCCGGCAAAGTTACAGTCGAGAGTACTGTGCTTGTGGTCACACTCCCGGGAAGCCCACTCACCACTGTCGACGTCACAGCTGGTTGGGTTGTTGTAGAGATGATCGTGCTTGGTGGTAGTTGCGTAGTCACCACCGAAGTTACTCCGGGGAGTTGGGTAACTGATGTAACAATTTCAGGCGGTAGAGTAAGCGTAGAGACAATGGTACTTGCAGGCAACTGTGTAGTCACAATCGAAGTAGTTCCAGGGAGCTGAACAGTGGTTGTCACAACTTGTCCGGGTAAAGTAATAGTGGAAAGCTGTGTAGTCGCAGGAAGTTGTGTAGTGACGGTCGAGAGGCTCCCTGGAAGCGTAAGAGTAGAGGTAGTAATCTGCCCTGGTTGTGTATATGTATCTGTGATGGTTGTGGGTGGCGAGACCGTCACAGAAATCACGGTAGTTGGTGGTAGTGTCAGAGTTAAGATAGTCGTGGAAATCGTGGTACTTGGCGGAAGTTCGGTCGTTACAGTGGACGTGACGCCAGGAAGCGTCGTAGTAGTAACAACAACTTGAGGTGGCAACGTCAAGGTGCTAAGCTGAGTTAAAACTTGTGTTAGAGTCTCCACGATTGTCTCTGTTCGCTCAATTGTCTCAGTTGGACCCGGAATTGTTATTTCTTGGGTTGGTCCTGAGACTGTGACCTCTTGAGTTGGCCCTGATACGGTAATTTCTCGTGTGGGGCCTGGGATCTCCACCGTGAATGTGGAAGTAACCAAGATTTCAGAGACAATGGTGTGGGTACTTATGCTAGTTGTACCAGGGACTGCCTTATGTCAGGTTTCTGTGGGGTTTCTTCTGACCTAGAAGTACTTACGAGATATAGTTGTGGGAACAAATTCAGTTGTCGTCAACGTCGAAACAGACGTGGATATACTAGTGGTCCAGGAAGTCTCCGTCGTACTGGTGGTTTCGGTCGTTGTAGTCGGTTCAGGGCTGATAACAGTTTCGGTTGGTCCAGGCACCGAGACGGTTTGAACCGAGGTCTCTGTAGGGCCTGGTACTGATACCGTTGGCCCTGGTACGGTTTCAATCACGGAAATCAGCTCGGTCAGTGTGAGAGTTGCGGTGGTTTGCGAGACTACCATTGTAGTGCTGATGGAAGTTGTTCCAGGCACTATTTACTGTTAGTTATCCGGGTACTGATCTCGGAAAATGCATAAACAGTTCAATACAACCGTAAATTCGAAAAGATCTAGATGTATAAACTCACGTGTTATGGTTATTGTGTCAAAGAGAGTTGTGGAGAAAGTGGTAATCTAGAAGAACATAACATATGAGCACCATCACAGGTTGGTAAAAGCTAGCCATATGAACTCACAGAAGTATATATGGATGTCGAAATGCTGGTGGTTGTGGATACAAGAGTTTCAGTTGTGGTATCAAGATCAGTCGTCGTTATTGGTATAGTTGTATATTCGGTTGTCGGGGTGTAGCTAGTTTCGGTCGTTGGAAGGAGCTAAAACATTATTAGCCAATTCCGAGAAACAGCAATTCAACATGCAATGAATTAAGAGAAAGTCCTTTACAAGACAGGAGCTGTTGAATATATATCATCAACAAAAGATATGATGACACATGTCAAGAGGATGAGGAGTGATAACATACCGACACAAATGTCGAAATGATTGTCTGCTTGCATTAGCTAATTATGTTTGGAAAGGGGGATGCCAACTCACTTTAGTCGTCAGTTCTGTCAAAGTGTTGTTGACCGTCCTCGTTGGGCCAGTGACACGTTCTGTAAAGGTGTACGTCGAAGTCTGTTATTCATTAGCCAAGTAAATAATTAGATTGTCTTATGGAATGAATTACCTCGGTAAGATTGAGACCTGGTTTTGTGATAGTTTCTTTTTCGGTCTTTATCGGTCAGTGAACACCTCAAAGTAAGAGAGTGATGGGATGTACCTTTGTTGTTGTAGAACTTTTAGTCTCTGTGATAGTTTTAGGAAGGCGGATAGAGCAGGATTGAACGGAAGTAATTGTGACAGTTTTCGCAGGTGGGCCATATCCACCACCGTTGGCCACACTTGTTGTTTTCGTAACAGTAACTGTGATAGGTGGGGGGAGGTATTCGTAGCCTCTGGATGGGGTGATGGTGGTCGTTACAGTCCTGATCGAAGTACTAGGGCGTGGGCTTGGACAGGTCATGGGCGCAGTGACTGTGATTCGTATCGTAGATGTAGAAGGCTGCCCATAATCGTACACAGTGGTGGTGGTCTTGCATGTGCCCGGTGTCTGCCCATAATCTTGCGCGTGGATTACATCTTCGGAAGGTTTGATGGACGGCGATACAGCCTTTGGTGATTTCTGAGCATCCGGCACTGTGTTGTTATTCTGCGCGCGAGCTATGCAGGTCAATGCCAGAAACAGTGGCCAGTAGTTGCGCATCCTGAAGCAAAAGACTAGTGGTCTGGCTGAACGAGTGACGAATGGATCGAGCCTAGATATTTGCGTGCGAAAATTAGTGTAAGTTGCTTAGAAAAGATGGTCGTGGATGCAGCTAGAAATGGTAAAGAGCTCTAGCCTTCTAAAGCGAGCGCAAGGCTGAGAAATGGTATGATGTAGAGGAGCCTCAAAAATATTGGATATCGGATACAGAAGAGGTAGCTGTAGAGAGAAAGAAGAATCTAGACCAATCAGAACATGGCGTACCTTGTTACGGAGTCTGGGCCGGAAGGTGGGAAAGGAAAGAAATTGCCGGCTAAGGAGACACAGGACGATGACGAAGCTAACAACATTCATGCATATTACGAGATCATACGCCTGCACCGAGGAGGCTGGGAATACATGAGCTTGGCTCGTGTGCCTCTATACCAGGATACGTAAATGTAACACCGGAAACAGCATATCCAAGCGGCAGGTGAGTATCTCCATCATGGCCTATTACTTAGAAGAGTACAGGTCCCGGCGCTGAACTGATGCTAAGCCAGTGAACCATTCCACGAACACTGTCAGCGTCGTCATACTTCGGTGAAAGGCCACCACTTCAGCCATGGATGCAAATTAAAGTCATGATAGCAGTGGCTGCCATTTCTGAACGCCATAACACATCTTACCCACACCACAAATATCAGGAAATAGGGCACTTGCTGCGAGGTATCTAGAGCTAAGTCGTCGATGCAACCCACGGTGAACGCTGACATGGACTATATTGAGGCCGCATATAGTTAGCTCTCGACCGTAACTGGAATAGTGATCTGCAGCTGTTCATCAAAAGAAATGCGGCTTGACGCCAGGAAAGGCTGAGAGGAAGGAGGTGCGGGCCAGCCTGGCAGAAGGCTAGAAGCTGTGATTAAGGACATGGTAACACAAGGGCGTCCCTTACAGCTTGGCTGATGCCTCCGCTGGACGCCATATTACTCAGATTTACTAGCCAGGAACACTTAAGAGCATGATGATGCTTGGTGCAAAAGCTTCGGGTAGATGGATGGAGCCGTAGTATATGCCGCACCAAAGTCGTCATGAGGAGGGCATGGCGCAAGGCATACAATGTCAGGCGAGATGCATGCACGTAAGAAGCTCAGTCCGTGCGCGGCGGGAGAGTGGGGCGGCACCTAGTGCAATTGCGGCCTTAGCTGCCGCAGTGAAGGAAAATAGGACGACTTGAACATGCTCGTCCAGTCAATCTTCAACGCCTCCTGCACGCCACACACCTACTCACATCCCTCACTCAAGATCTGCTTGCCGAGACATCTCAACACGTTGCCCTCTCATGGCTCTGGCCCCCACCAGCCTACTTCTAGGCCCGTGTTCTCTTGTTTTGTTGCTTCTTCCCCAATGAGAACCCCGTAATTAGTCGCCACCCAACTCATACCCTTTGTTTGGTACCACCAAGTCGAGTGGTATTTTGATGTCTTCAAATGCGCTAGGCAAGCATATCATGTCCCTTTGGTGCCGTGCCTCGACCCCGCGTCAAGCACAGACACCAGCCATGCTGCAGAAACAGATGGGCTTCATGTGCCTGAAGCAGCCAGACGAATCCATGTTTAACCGCCCTAAGCAGCGGCCATTTGGAATCAGATACTAATCCCAGTTGAGGGCTCAGACCCGTCAATCAGCAGCTTCCTATGTCATCGCCATCCATTAAGCCGTGTATGAGGCTTTTCATGGCTGGGTCAGGCGGCTGACACTTTGTTGGCATGCCTTGCCCTTGCTGCCGTTTCTTAGTTGAGAGACTTTGTTATCTGTTCCCTATACTCACTCTGGATATGATATTATATCGCGACACTCAGCAATGCATTCCAAAAAACGCGACGAGCCGCTTCCACTACCACCCGCCCCCTACGTTCTAAGCGATAGTGGGGTATTCGATGGCAACGACGGAAAATGGTCATCATTCCTTCTCAATATTGGGGATGATGGCTCCGGAAGAGGCCAAAACTTCAGGGTTCTTATTTCTACTTCATCTCCAGTCGTCCTGATTCCTGGACAAACTGAATGGTGTGATGACGATGAGTGCGCTAAGAAGCGTGGACTTGAGCTTTACGACGGAAAGCAGCCTCTCGGGCTACAGAAATCGGCGCAGTGGCAAGAAGCCGAGATTTACAATATACCTCAGCCGCATTGGTGGAGTGATTCCTATAGAATTGATCAGAGCAATTTGAATGGTGTATGGGGAGTCGATAACGTGGGTCTAGGGTCAAGCTCGCCACAAAGTCTCATACTAGCCGAACAGTATGTGGTCAAGGCCTTGGTCAAGGATTTCTTCATGGGCTCCTTTGGACTCGCTGTGGGAGCTGTTGGCCCGCCTGGTGGAGACAAACCAAATTTCTTGGACAATTTCGAAGCTGCAAATAAGATCGCAAGTCGTTCATATGGATACACCGCTGGTGCATACTATCGTGAGTGATCTATTATTCCATCTCCAGTTATAACAGGATATTGCTATGCGTTTACTTTGACTATATGGCACATGCAGTTGAATGATTGACGCGTCGATATGGGCTAAAGAAGTATAGGAAACAACAACAACGGAGTCCCAGGAAGCCTAGTCCTAGGCGGGTACGACGAATCACGATTCACCGCGAAAGGTACATCCATACGCATGCCGAATGACAAGGACAACAAGCTTGTTGTCGGAGTACAGTCTGTTCTTTATGAAATGGATCAAGACGTTGAAACCAACACAGTAAGATTGACACCAAACGGAGGATTCTCTGCTACGATAGATTCTACATTGCCTTATCTCATCCTACCGGATGAAGTTTGCGATGAATTTGTATCCAAATTCCGTCTGGAGTTTGATAAAGATAGTCGGTTGTTTCTTGTCGACTCTACTTCTCACCAGGCCAACGAGCGCGAGAATGCTACCGTTTCCTTCAAAATCGGGGCGAGCCCTTCCGACAGCGACATCTTCACATCCATTGTCTTACCATATGCAGCATTCGTCCAACAGGCTAGCTTTCCTCTGCCCGTTGCCAATGATAGCACCCAGTATTTTCCCATCAAAAAATCCGACAACGGCAAGTTTGTGTTGGGCCGCACATTTTTGCAAGAAGCGTATATCATCGTCGACTACGAAAGGGCCAACTTCACAGTTGCGCGAGCATTATTTGCTGATCCCATGCCCACTCAGAGTCTTGTCACCATATTCAACGAGTCATACACTGGACTACCTTCTGCCGCAAAAGATGATTCTGAAGGGGGACTACCTACTGGTGCAATCGCGGGGATTGTCGTGGGAATCGTTATAGTTTTCGCCCTCGCTGCTATTGGTATCTTCATTTGGTGGAGGAAACGCCGTAATCCAAAGAAAGATGGACGTGAAAGTGAAAGGCCTTTGGAGATAGACACAACCCATGCTGGCACGGAAGTCAAGTACCGACGCGTTTCAGAGCTCACGGGATCTGAAGGTCCGCAATCACCAAGAAGCTCGTCGCTGGGTTACTACGGCCCAGACCACAAGTCGATACCCCCAATTTCCGAGATGTCACCAGAAAGTCCTCCTTCCGAGCTTTACAGCCCTCCACCTGAAGGCCATGACGGTGTCGATTATTTTGCTTCTGCGGAGGCAAGACGGCAGGGGGCAATGCGAGATCGCCGCTCTCCTGGCATGAGTACACCACAATCGCCTACTATTGCCGAACTTCCCGGAGAAGGCATTCCGTACGAGACTTCTGCGGATGAATCGAAGCTGACACAAAGACCTCCACATAGCCGCAGCCCGAGTGACAGTTCACTTGGTACAAACATCGATGCAGTACTAGCGAACGAGCGAATGGCCAGTTCAAGGAATGAATCGGATGTTGATGACGCGGTGGTGGAGCCTCGTTCACCGGAAACTATTGAGGAAGAAAATAGCGCAAAACCAGGACCTCCAGATGGAGAGCATGATCCTACCGAGCAACCAACCGTCGAAAGGCGACCGTCGCATTCGAGAGGGCTGAGTGACACTACAGTTAAAAGCGAAAGCACAGCAGTGTCGCAGCCCACACAAGAAGAGATGGAACGC
Organism: Bipolaris bicolor; assembly: GCA_026262445.1. NCBI lineage: Eukaryota > Fungi > Ascomycota > Dothideomycetes > Pleosporales > Pleosporaceae > Bipolaris > Bipolaris bicolor. The sequence continues at coordinate 406,822 of JAODYD010000004.1, read as the reverse complement.
TGGGCTAAGACTGGAGAGGATGCACAGCGACCAATGTCTCCGTAATGTACAGCGATCCGAAAACCACCTCAGTGCACTTTGAGAGTTTTTCGAACACTATTTGCTTTCGTATTTTCTTCGCTCTGAACACTTGTGTAAATCAAGATACCCACTCGTACATTCTTTACATCTATCTTATACTCTAGTTCCTTCGCACATACAGTGTTGCGATGCTATATTTATGTAAACACAATTCTCCCGACTTCCTCCAATACAGCAAGTAAACTTTCACACGGACGTTTACGCGTCTGACGTCCCCGTAAGCCAACTCTAAATTCAAAAGCCACAACTCTACTGTGTCCCTCCCGTCACCCCAGTCCCCCCCAAAAATCTCCTCATTCCCCTCCTTTACACCGCACCGCACGCACGCACCATATCCACCTTCCCCATCTACATCGCCACACCCAAACCGCTGACCACCCCCTCCCTTCTCCAACACTCCCCCAACCAGCGCAGAAAAAGCTGCATACAGCCTAGTCTCCCTCCAGTCTCTTCCGCATGCCGCTAGCATCTCTTTGTTCGGAACTCCATTCTTTGTTTACCGGTTCGGCAATAAGCCAGAACCAAGGTTTTGCAATGGGATTGGACTGGAACTGGAACTGGGGTGGAGGATGTTTTAGCCCTGCAGGTTTTGCCGGTCGCCCATAACACAGTGGGATTTCTTTGGGGGAATCAGCCTTTGTACATTTGCATAACGGTATGCACAATAATGTCAGCCTGGTTGTGACGATTCGACGTTGAAGGCGGAATTATGGCACAGCTAAGCTGTGGAAGCCTTTTTTTTTTCTCTTTCAACGGTGTCGATTATTCAAATGCGATACAGCGCAGTACAGTGTGCTATGCTGACTTTCCTGGAACAAAGCCCGAGGCATATTTGACCGCTTTCATGCGTTAAATGCTCCGCGGGGCAAAACATCGGTATCAGGTTTGAACCCGCTATTCAGTCTTGCATGCGCGAGGGTAAGAATTAGGGGCGGTTGTGCGGCGTATCGGGTAAGTCGAAAAGTGGGGCGAGTTGCAATATACTTCGAGGAGGCGAGAGCGATCCCAGTCTAGACGACACGGACTTTGTAAGCGTGGTGTGAACATCAAATGCCCTTCTAAGCAACGCATGCGTATGTACTTGGAGAAAGAAAAAACAATAATGCACGAGCATAGTTTCAAACAGGCCAAGTGTGGAGATGATGTTGTTCCAAGGAAAACAAGATTGGTATTTTGCAGGCTGGATATCACGCCACAATGACATCTCTGGTCGTGGAATTTAATTATTGCTCTATATTCAGCCTGATTAATGGATTAACCGGTGTACATGAATATGCACATTCGAGTAAGTCAACCGCCAGGATAGCAAGAAATGCCCAGAAGCTTTGGTGCCGTTGAAGGGTTGCTGCGGGACCATGGCATGGCTTTGCGTATGTGATGATTTTGCGCCAGGTACCCATTCGATACAGCTCAATTACAAGGTTGCTGGCTCCACATCGCGGATCTGGCTATAGATAGCGTGATATTATAGTGGTATGTCGTATGCACACTCAATCCTCGTGGTCTACCTTGGGTATCTTGTCTTGCTCCGCTAACGTTACCACAAACTTGTGTTCAGGAGATGAATGGTCCTGCATCTCAGTGGGCACAGATTGTCCAGGGTGTGTTTGTCGATAAGCCACGTCAGATGCGGGCCGCTGCGGATAAAGTACTCCTCCTGGTGTTGCAGCACTATTGTGACGCCGCATCAGATTTGTGAAGAGATCGAATGTCGCGTTCGAGTTGAGAAATGAGAGTGGCCATTGGATGGCAGGAAGCCAGCTTTGATCAATGGATTCGTGGCATGCCTTGAGTACTCTCTGGCCCCAGGTTTTTATGAACCAGTATCGTGGTTCCGCGGCTAGGAGAACAGTGGAATAGTGCATGAGAATGGCTAGCGCACCTGGCCGTCGTTGCTGCAAAAGACTCATGAAATCCGCACTGATATGTAAGGGCCAGACGAACAGGAAGCGTAGCTCTCGGTTGTCAACCTTGGGAGGCATCGAAAGACTTAAAGCAGGATCAAAGTGTGCCACTGTGGCCAAATAAACCGCCCTTTCATTTTCAGGGAGATCATGTTTGTCCCGGATGAAACCAACTAGTGCAGGGGTTTGTTGTAGTAGCTCTAGCAAGAGTGGTTGGGAAGGGGTCACCTCGGATGGGTCTCTGACCAAGGGAGCAAGAAATGAGTCAACAATGGTGGTTTGTGCAAGTGCCAGGACATTACCCATACCCTGCATGAGGTAAAAGCAGTTGAGGAGACCTTCAATGGCACACGGTGATGTACCGTTCAGATTATGCTCAGCCTCGAAGCCTAATGAGGCAAATACACTCAGGGTGAGCAAGGTTGATGTGGCTACTATAGCTGCAGCTTCTTCAGGGGTGGTGGCAGCGATGTTTCTTCGCAGCCCCCTAATGGCACAATCCTGGTGGTGTACCCCAAAGGTGTAATACTCGTGGCGTAGTTCTTGCTGCTGCTCTTTATCGGCTTTGGAGAATGCAGCGAAAGCCAGCATTTCGTGCATCAAGTAGGGGTGTGAGATTGCATACTTTGGAGCTTCGACTCGCCACATATAGCAAGTATCGCTTCGATGTGTGAGCTCTTCGTGGGCCTGGGTGGTCCAAAAATGCCTACAACGGATGAGTGGACGTGTCTGGTTGGGTGAAATCGACGGTTGGTCTTACAGGAGCTCCAGGTCACGCAGCCAAAGGTCTGCCTGGGGGATTTCATTGCGGTGTATGAATCTTGATAGAAACAGATACTGGTCTGCCTGTGACTCTGGCGAGGAGCCTTCGGATATGGCTGGGTGCTGACTGGGGTGAGAGTCTATGCGGGAGGGAGGTGTTGCAGATGCCGACGATGCCTGTTGGCTGGTCAGCAACGATATCCAAGGGCATAGTGTCGATGTGCGGGTCGGATCGTACGGCTATGGGTCGCTCAGACGGTGACGACTGGTTGGTGCGTCGGGAAGTAGTTGCAGCGGAACCTGCCGCAAGGGAGGAGGGTTGTGGTGTGTTGGGATCCCAGGTAACAAGGCTACACGGGACGCCATGACGGGCACAGTTTGAGCACGGCTTGAGCTCGTCACACTGGAGTCTATCTCAGCAATGATCTTCTTGGATCAGTCCACCATGCTCCGCCCGAGTTGGACTGGCGTACCTTCACGTGGCGAGCCTTGCACTGTCGACAGCCCAGGCGTGATCTGTCATAGACATTTTAGCGTAGTCCAGTGCCAATAATAGCCCCTGGTATGGCCAGGACGGTGAAACGGGATGAGGTTATTGGTGTGTGTGTGCGGGTGACGAATAGACGGGTGGGGGGTTAACAAGTACGGACTTCTTGTGCCCGAGGCGTGGCATTGGAAGAGAGCAGCACGGCCAGGGACCGGGGCGTTGGGCTGCGACAGTTGACCGCTCGCTCACGAGAGTGTAACGGACCTACTCTACTGGACGTGTCGTCAGACCGTTGATTGAGGCAAGAAAGCGAATGCGACGTGGAGGAACACGGGAGGTGCTGTCTTGGTGGAGCGTGGGATCTTTGCGCGCGCAGGGATAAGCACACACTATGCCCCTTCCATCGCACGATATGCACCCGGATAGAACCTCGGCGAACAAGTGGAGCTCGCATTCGCATTCCGACCTTCATCGTCCCCAGATGGCGCTCCAGCTCGCCATCACCACTGGCCCGTTGATTTCCGTCGCATCTCGGGCACTATCCACGTGCAGCGGCTCGTTCCATCACATCTGGGGTCTTCTAATTACTTACATAGTATGTAAGTATACATGCCCTCTGCACATCACCCCACCCACCCTGCCCTCCCCAGTCCTTGCGCCCGCTGTCCCAACATCATGCAGAAACGCTCCATGCCTCTCTACCCTACACGCGCACACTGCACCTAGCATCGTCACATGTTGGTGGTCGAAATAACCGCTAGATCAACAGCTACCGCAGCCGCATATGCTCCAGACCGTTTGGATTCGCGTTGGGCGGTCGAGAAAAAGCAAACTACGCACGCTACGCCCATGGCTCCATGTATACTTACAAGCCGCGAGACGAACTACCTCGAGCATGAGACTGACCGGTGTGGAGTCGAGACGACTAGCCTAGAGGACCTCGCCGTGACCCCGCGTTGCATCAGGACGAACCGGGGACGAAACGGTCATCCACAGCTGGCTTGCATCTGTCATGGAACCGATCTGAATTCCAAATGACTCTATCCATTAGATCAAGTAGTTACCTCAGCCAAGCCAGTCTGATCTGCATATGACGGATTTCACACGAAATGTGTGCTGATGGACATGCTATGTACCAGAACACGTTTGTGGGGGTAACGTTTTCCGGAAGCACTAGCAAGATGAATATTTGGAATATCCAAACCGATCTCAGATATTGATTTTGACAGGTCTAACGACAGCGTATCAGGCGTTCCAGTGTGGCATAGAAATTATCACTAGTCCCCCGGCTCTGACAGATGAAATCTGGCTTGCTTATCGACGATCAATCTCGATTCATCATCCGGTGTTCGAGATGGCACGTCCGTTGCTCCCACGATAGTGCCCTATTGCGCAATTTCGAGAGACACATATGTTGAACGACAAGCTTGAGTGCTGAAACGGTTCTCAATGCCATGTATCGAATGGGCAGATATAGTTTGACCACAGCCGTTGCGGCCACGATGTAAATGGAATAAGGGCTTGGCAACGTCACCCCCCAACAGAACCCCTAGCCCGCATTAAAACCCTACCGCAAACGCGAAGGCGTCCGATGGTCAATGACGGTGAGGTTTCTCTGGAGATGTAGAAAATGTCCAGCTATCTACACCTGCTATTGTCAGACACTGCTGTTCTGCGTGATATGTTTGTACGGTACAGAGGTCGACATAGACCCCCAGTATATTCCTAATGTCGTGAATTCCTTTTACAACACTCGCTTCTGGACAGTCAGCTCATGTCCTCGCAAATGGAAAGCGGCTAGAAGCCTTCGAGACTGCCAGCTGCCATGAAGCCAAGTCGGGAGGGGGTTCAAGGTACGTGAATCGTTTGAGGTCCAACTCGGCCCCCGTATTGATAAACACTACGCGAGAGCCCAGTCGCGTGGGGGCTTAGCTGGAAGTGCATTATTTTAGCGTGTTGATAGCATAGGCACATGTCAAGCCCCAGCGTTGACAGGATGACAGGAGAGCGGTTTGGGCCTAGACTGCTGCCTATCGATAACGTACCTTTGCCTAGGCCCACCCGGGTCACATGCCTTCAACTTCATCCAACGACAGAAGATGCCTAGTCCACTAACAACGGTACATGGTGGTATAGTCGCGAAACTTAGTGCATCCATAGATGACCTGTCTTTATACCATTCGCTTACTTCAGCATGTAATATGACCACGGCCGCGACCGTACCTCGTCTTAGGTACTAACCATCTGCCAGGAACGCCCACAGTAGTAGGCGCAATGGGAAGCCCGCCTCTTGTGAACCCTGCAGGCTGAACAAAACAAAATGCGATCACGGCCATCCCAAATGCGACAGATGCCGACAGCGCGGAATAGAGGACCGCTGCTTCTATCATCCAGCACCTCTAACCAGGCCGCGTCCCGTAGCAGATGAGTCAGAAGCAGGCGCGTCTCGTCCTCACAAGCGAAAGTACAGCAAGACTGCGACCCATATCCTCAATCAATGGCTAATATTCGTAGCCGTTCATCAAAGAAGAATAATGATCCTGCTGCTGTTTTCCTGTCGCCTTCATCCCATGGAGACAAACTCGCCGATGCCGTTGCTGCTGATGTCTATCACCCAGGATTTCTCGGCCCTGGCTCTTATGCCGTGTTACTTGCTCAGGATGAAGAGCCGGGTCAGCTACCGGAGCGCGAAGGATCTGTCGCATCAGAGAGATCAGATCGGGAACTTACCCACCAGCACACTTTGTCCAAATCAATGAGATATCAGATGGCGCATGGTGTGCTAAGCACTTTTCGCCATTACGACATAATCAAAGAGCTTGTACTCTGGTATAACGCGCGCAACGAAGCAGGTGTAATACCGGCACCAATAGGAGTTGACGCTGTTAATGCGCTGGAAGCTGTCGTCGATAAGCACGACCTCCGACGCAAAGAACCAAGCCCAGAGCTGATAGCCCAAGTTCTGGAAACCACCGCGCGCCCTTTTACAATATCTCAGTCCCTTGAGGCCCGCGATCTTCACATACTATGCTCAGGCGAAAATCTTCGTTTCGAATATATTGGTTTCTTGCTCGCTACAGCTGGTCGTTCACTCACGTTCGGTTTCGGACCAGAGTCGTATAGCGATGTGAGTAACAAAGAAATGAGGTTGCGCTTTACCGACGAGTTGCTTCGTGCAAGTACGACCTGTTTGTTCCTTACCACCATGCTTGCTACAGTCAATGACCTTACCATATGGATGTACTACGAGAATTATCTGTTTACAGTCATGATGTGCGGATATGCTGGTAAGTGATATCTCGAAACCCTTTTGAGTATGTCTAATGACCATAAATCTAGGACCGCCTGCTTGGAGACGCATCGGGGAGTTAGCAACCCAGGTGTACGCGCTCGGCATCCATCAAGATAGAAAGTGCGCCCAAGCGCCAACTTGGTTGGCGGAAACTCGCCGCAGACTCTTTTGTGCGGCTTACAATCAAGACAAATCCATTTCCACATTCCTTGGTCGCCCCGTAAGAATCAGTAAAAGACATACCGATATTCATCTGCCGCTTGATTTAGCCGATGATGAAGTAACGGGCAACGAGGAGGTACTCAACGCCGCCATACAAGCTTTAGGACCCGATGGTTGGAACACCAAAGGTAGATGGCTTCGGGCGTCGTGGATCGTGAGTAATTCAACCCCTTCAAACCCAACCAAACTGACATATTTCCAGCGTCTGCGCCAAATGTCTCTCGAGTTTCGCGAAGAGATACTCGAGTTTTCCTTTGTCAAAATCGATGCAAATGCGGAAGCTCAACTCTTGTACGCTTTCGTCAGTACCGTTTCCCTACTCTCACTAATACATTCGCAGAGATATATCTCAGCGCATAGGTACATGTTGGGATATGTTGCCGAAGCACATGCGTTATTGGAAAACATGCTGGGACGATGATGTTCCCACCAAAATCTGCCTGATGCTGTGCATCGTTCATCTTACCCACTGGTATAACGAGTTCATGATCCAAAAACTGCTCGACTACAGCCCTTTGACACTCAACACGGCATTGCTGCGCGTTTCAATTGACTTACTATCCAATACTCTCACTCTAGGTACAATACGCGATCGTTCATATGATGTTCACCGCGACATGCTACATTGCGTGTTGCTCTTTGGGATTCCGGCTGCCTCAGTCCTAGCTACAGCCCTTCGTGAGCAACACCATACGGGACAGCAGTTTCCGTCTGGAATCTCCCGATCAGAAATCATCCGCATGCTTAGCGTGCTCATTTCGCATCTCGATGCTGCTGCGCACATGGAGAACTCTGGAGCGAGGCATGGCGAAGCAAACTACAATTTGTGTCGCAAAGCGAGTAGGACGTTCACAAAGATCATCGACACGGTGTTGGATCCAAAGGCTGTGGAGGAGATAACACCAGCCAGCGATCAGGTGGGAATGGACCTTGGCTTGGATCTATTCTCTGGCGCTGGGTTAGATGGTTTTGAGGGAATGGATTTTCCAGGGCTGGGAATTGGCCCTAGCACAAGTGGGGGTGTCAACGATGCTTCTAATGTGGATTGGGGAGCTCTTGGGCAGTGGAATGCTTGGACCGGACCCGTGTAAAGCATTTTGCATCGGTTCTCATACTAATATTGCGATCTAGCCCATGTAATAACGCCTACAGCCCATAATTATAATCTTAGAATCTCTTTGAGTTTAAATCAAGACAAAAGCCTCTTTTCTAGTTCTCCAACGCGGTTGTCCTCTTGATATTCGTGAACCGGAACCCGAAGCCAGCAAGGAACGCTGCACCACTAAATGCGATGGCGACAATGATCGGGCCCCTGAAACCTGACACATACGCCCCGAGTACTCCCTCGACATATTCAGCTGGAATTCGATCTCTAATCTCACTAGCGCCAGCTTCGAGGACCAAAGAAGGGTTTAGTCCAGCTGCAGTGACAGCCAAACGCTCGAGAAGGATGTTCGAGAACGCGGTCTGAGCAGCTGAGACACCAAAGGCACCTCCCATTGTTTGGATGACTTTTTATGGGGTTAGAAGTAGAATCGAACAGGTCAATATTATCACTGTACTTACAAAGAAGCGTGGCTGTCGTTAGAGGTACGTCGGCTTCCTTGGTCGTGGCTTGAATAAGCATGACAGGGACTTGGAAACTGATACCGACACCCAATCCTGCAAGGATCTACAAAAGAAGATATTAGCAAGGCAATCCGAACTGCAAAAGAAGCAGTGTACGTACCTGGTAGCCAATCCAAATTCGACTGGGAGAATCGATGTCAAAAGTGTAAATTAAACCAGAGCCAATGGCTGTGACACCGGCGCCAAGGATCATCCATGGGAAGGCATATCCGGTTTTCGAAATGATTTGGCCGACAACGACGACGCATAGTGCTGGAGGTGTGATTAGTGGTGGCTTGAAGGGAATGACTCGGCGCACTCACTGACTGCGAGAATGTACGGCACAGTGCGGACGCCACTGGTTGATGCTGAAACACCTTGAACGGACTCTGTTTCTTGTTAGAACCAGTACGTATTACTGTAACTATTGCAAGGATACACGTACGGAAGTAAATTGGGATGTAGTAGAATGTTATTGAAAACGCAGCGTTGATCCTGACAAAGGTTAGTATCAGACTCTCATCCTCCCAGTCTTAGACCAAAACTTACAAGAAAGAGAAAGTCGATCCGACAGCGACTGTGCGCCTCCTAATGATACGGCTGTGCACCATGGCATTCTCGCCCTGCCACCACTGCGCCACGATAAATAGAACCATGAAGATAGCAAAGCCGACAAGCGTACCAATCACTGTGGAGTCGCTCCAGCTCTTTGTTGTGCCACCCCACTGCATAGCAAGAATGAAGCACACAACCGCACCGATGATGAGAACAACGCCAATGATATCCAACTGACGAAGCATGCCACGCCAATCGGGACGATCCTTCGGAGGCTCATTGACGAAGAAGAGGAGAATGAAAAGGCAGGATACGGCGCCAACGGGAAGGTTGATGTAAAAGCTACAATCACGTTTAGCTCACGTTCTTACCAACATATTTAGAAGAGGAGAGAAATCACTTACCACCATCGCCACGACACATGGCTCGTAAACGCACCCCCAATCAACGGGCCCACCACACTCGCAAAACCATACGACGCACCCATAAGCCCACTATACTTTGGCCTCCCCGCCGCCGGTACCAGCACAGCAATAATAGTGTACGATCCCGCAAACAACCCCGCAGCTCCAACACCGCAAATCGCACGACCGATGATCAGCGCAACTGAGCTGGGTGCAGCACCTACATAGTAGTATCTCAAAATCAGTATTCCCGTTATTTGGAAGAGTAGACGGCGTGAAGGGAGGAATAAAGCGTACCGCACACCACACTACCCAACTCAAAAAACCCGATTGAGATTAGGTACGTCCATTTCAGCGGGAAAAACGTGTACAGTCGACCCCAGGATGCTTGCGTTGCAGCTGTTGTGACGAAGAAGGCGGAGCCGTACCATCCGATATCGTCTAGACTGTGGAATTCATCGGTGATTTTAGGGATGGCTGTTGAGATGATTGTCTGCGATTTACGCCGTTTGGTTAGCATTGCTTCTCTCTTTGTACCCAGAAGCGAAGAATGTTGTGGATCTACTTACGAAGTCGAGAGAAGCCTGCAACGGTTTTTGTTAGCATTTGTTTCTGTTCTTTTTTTTTTGGTGGGTTTGAATGGAAAGGGAAGGGAGAGGGTATACTTACCAAGAAAATCGCCAAAACAAGTCCAATCAGTACGAGCACGAACCGTCCTCTGGATAGCTGGATATGCGCGTCTTCTTGTAAATCGAGTGATTCGTTGTTAGAATGTAGTTCCTTTTCTGATTCCGGTGTTGCGAGTGTCGTTTCCTTCATCTTTTCCTTTTTTTCTACTTCACAATATCAACTAAAGGGGAGGGGGGGGGGCGAAATCGGAGTAAAAATCTAAACGTGCAAAACAGTAGGAAGAACTGGAAACGACAGTACTGTCTACGCAAGATGTATCTTTTTTTCGCGGCGTAGAAATGCGTAGTTAGTTGTTGAATGTCCAAAATCCAACAAGCATTCCTACTATGTACACTTTCACAACAAAGCACCCAAATACTATTAACAGCCCAGCACCCATCGGCTCTCCACTAGCCACATCCTCCCCTTATGACTAATTCGCTCGCACGCAAGTTCCGAGCGCGAGGCCGGACAAGCAAAATGTGCGAGATTGATGGGGTGCGAGGGGTCGCGTGCATTGAGAAGGGAGATGTTTCAATATACGGATGTCCGCTGCCAAGGCGGAGGTCCGTCGGCGTGTGATTTGTTGATTTGGACAACGAATATGGACTGGAGTGTTTCGGTGGTAATGAACGGATTGTAGAAGAAAGGAGAATGACGCGTGATATCGGAGGTAACGTGTCGTGTTGATTGTTTCGCGGATGTCCTGTGAGTGCGTGGTCTGCTGGTCCGTTTGGGAGTCCGGTGTGCTGTGTATTGTGAATGCTGGGGGTCGTTCATGTCTTTGTTTCATATGGGCCTATCATTTCGATAGTCTCTTGTGCGGATGCAAGATAGAGTGTGCAGAGATATCGTGCTTTTCTCCAGGGTGTGGTGCCTAGATGACGGAGGTGAAGGTGGACAACAACTTGATGGGCATGGAAGATGAGGCTATTTGGACGTCAAAATGTTTTGTCACGTCATTTTTCTATATTCTTGATTCATCAGGTTTTCGTTTCGATGTGAAATGTGAAAAAAAGGGGACCAATCACGATCCCGTGAGTTGAGGTCGCAAACCTGAAGAGGATATGCAAAGGCAGTCGATGATGTAGATAATGTGTTTAGCGATAGATATAAGTTTTAGCGATGAAGAGACGTCACGCGGGAATAAATTAGGTAGCCTTGACTTCCTCCTTCTGTAACATGCTCATAACAAATGAGGTTGAGTGGACAATTCTTCGGCTGAGCAACGACCGAGTCACAGTTATTAACCTAGCAATATCCTTCACAAATCTTGTTTTCAAAAGTGTTTAATAGTGACCAAACATGAATTTCAAAAGTAAAGGAGCGGCAAAAGTCTAAGAGAACTACAAAAAGGAAGACCAAAGCTAGCCAACACCAATTAAGCTGATGCGAGATTCACAAATGAAGATGCCAATTTCAAAGACCAACTCAGATAGCAATATCAGCGGACTCCATCACAGCCTCATCAAACATGGTGTCAATCAACTTCGCCTTGTGCTCGTCCCTAGGCTTGATGTCAAACACGAAGGGCCTCGGTCGTGTAATGAGCAGGTCCGTCCAGTCAGTAACATGTACTGGGATATCTGTCAACGCGTCAGTAAGCTATTCATTGGATGAGAAGATGAGTCTTGACACGTACCCACTCCGATCTTGTTCTTCTTCTTAGTGACGTTGAATGCCCAAGCCAAAGATCCCATAATGGTAACCAATTGGTAGTCAACAATTTCCATACCCATGCAGTTACGACGTCCATAGCCGAAGACATGGTGGTTGATAACATTGGGATACTTGGTGAGAGGCTCTTTGTACGTTGGATATTTGGGGTTCAAATAGCGATCCGGGTTGAACTCTTCGGGATTTGGATAGAGAGCCTCATCACTGCGTCGTGCCCATTCTGTAGGGTGGACGAGTGTACCCTTCTCAATCAGATATCCGTCGTAAACATCATCCCTCTCGGCTTCGTGAGGTACGCCGGTAGGGACAGGTGGCCTCCAGCGGATCAACTCCTTTCCGACAGCTCTTAGAATAGGAAGCTTGGGCGCATCGGCCCATGTGGGAAGACGGTTAGGACCGCAGACTTCGTCAATCTCCTCCTGGAGTTTCTTTTGCCACTGAGGGTAATGACACATTGCCAGGAAGTAAGTCTGGATGGGGGAAGACATGGGTAATGATGCTGTGATAGCAAGCATGCCGACAGCAAAAGCGCCCTCCTTGTCGTCCTGAACTCCGCTCGGAAACTTGAGACGCTTTTGCTCCTGGAGAAACGTGCGCGACCATGAGTGACCATCGATACCAGCTTCCATCTTAGCCTTGACTGCTTGCATTGCCCCCACCCAAAACTCCCGCTGGGCATCGTGGCGACTCTTTTCCCTCCAGTACCAGGGGTTAAGAACATTTGGCAACAGCATGATGATCGGGACTTTATTTGGAAGCTGTCCGGAAGGAGATATAGCAGATAAAAGACCAGAGGAGCTTTTGTTCAGGGCAATGCTGAGGGTAGGATCTTCCCATGCTAGGCGAGCACTCACGCGATGTGTGAACTCCTCGGCAAGTCTAGGGTAGTTTCGGTTATCCCTCTTCAACAGGTACATCATCCTCTTAATCTCCATATGTGTAAAACCGTACATGTCGTAGTTGTAGGTCTTTGCGAGACACTCGTGGGCAAATTTTCGATGCCTTGTAAGCGCCTCTGTAGGTCACTCAGTCAGCGATACTCTAAACAGAAATCACGTGGTGCTTACCATTGTTATCTAGTAGGGGAAGATACTCCGCATCAGTCTTAGCGCCAGGAATGTTTGGTGTAGGAGCACGATTCGAATAGTGAGAACCACGTTTGGCGAGGATGTCTTGAGCCATCTTTTCGCTGTTGATTCGGATGTGTTTGGTGCCGAACAGCGTCAACTGGTAGATCGGACCATATTCATCATGCTTCCAATTTATTAGTCGAAAAGTACAAAAATACAGTACTGTACTCACCCATTCTGCAAACTTCTTATAAACGTCGGTAGAGGGCATTTGGAAGACAGGTCCGACCCACGGTATTAAACCTTCATAATCATGTTACTAGTGACAACAGAATGCCGCTCAAATATTTACCTTTTGGACCGGGGATAGTTTTGTATTGGGCTTTCTTTGGGTCATTCCTAACAAGGCGGATGATAGCCCAAAGAATGGCACTGATTGCACTAAAGGCAATCGCAGGGGCGAAAGCAGAAAGCAGAGACTGCGATCCAGTCTGAATCAGTCCCTCAATCATGATGAATGTTTTTGAGAGGAGAGGAGTGAATTGATGTTGGAAGTGAGTATGTTCTATGGCCTCTCTACTACCTTTTTATCTTCTTACTCAGTCCGACTTCCGTATCCGCATGTTGACATGCTACTCTTGGCCCAGCCTCCTCCTTCCAACACTGCTATTGCATGCAAACAATGGCACAATCCACATGAAGCTTAACGCGGATGTATCATCGCGAGGTCCGAGGACTCGCGCCGGGCATAGAGGTCGGTGTTGCGACCACCGGCCAGCCGACAATCATGGAGCGAGTGTGGAGAGCCGAATGCTATTAGGAACAGAACAGTGTGAACCATATCGGTTTCTTCTAGTATCTGAAGCAGTGAGACTGAGCCGAGATTGAAGTGAGCTCTGTCCATCGATCGATACAAAGCATCGTGTTATCACGTGATGCACAGCACTAAATATCTTGGCGATCTTCGATGTTCCCAATGCAAAGCTTGCTCTATTGGTGATATGGTGTCTTATTCTTGCTGATTTCGTTGCTTGATTGGCTAATTCTTCGCTGATAGCTATCAGCCTCCATCCAGTGAGATTGCGGATGTCCGCTAAACAGTCGGCAAGCCACCGAAGTAAGCACCGAGGAACCGATGGCGCCATGTCGGCGGACATCCGCGATACCACCACTTACTAACAACCCCCGTTGCCAGCCTACATCGTAGCCGCTTCGTGCATCTAAGCTCCATTCGTGCGTGGGACGTTTCTTAGCTATCAAAGATGAACCAATCGGGTCAGCGTAACGACGCTGTGGCTCTGGGCTGGTGCTTTTCTTAGTTGCAGGAACCGATGTATGCATGTAATTCGGCAAGGGAGAGAGTTTATCGATCTATGGCATGTCTCAGGAAACTCAGCTGTGGCCCCAAGCCCTCAGTAAAATCCGGCTGGACTTGCGAATACCGCCGCCCATCAGGGCAATATGCTGGGTTTGCAGCGATGAGGCGTTGTGGCTATGACTCTAGTTCTGTACTCTTTCCATTTTTCTTAGGACCGAATACGATATTGGACCCAAAACTCGATTTGATAGAAGGCGCCAGATCAGTATAAAATGGTACTACCAGAAGCCACTCCAATGGTTACCACGTTGTCTTTGTGTTTATCCCTCATCCCTGCCGCGCACGCATTGCATATTTAGCTCCCCATCATTACCATTCTGTCACCATGAAATCCTTGGCATCACTCGCTTTTATCGCGTTTACCCTTGCACAGCATGCACTTGCGGTCACCTCGCAGCAGATCCACATAGACTTGGCCAAAACCCTATCGTCGGGATCTGAGGTGGTATCAACCACTGATCCTTCCTACGCAACCGGCTTTACACAACGATGGACCGTGTACTCCAAAGCTGCACCGGCTTACGACATTGCTGTGAAGCCTGCCACCGCTACAGATGTTCAAAAAATTATCCATTATGCAACTAAGAACGGTGTTCCATTCTTGGCAACGGGCGGTGGTCATGGTTACAGCACTTCCTTGTCTGGCGTGAAGGGCGCACTCAACATTGACTTGAGTAAATTCAGAAAAGTGGTTGTGGACTCTTCGGCCAACACTATGACTGTTGGAGCTGCTACAATTTTTGCTGATATGTTGGATCCATTGTACGCTGCTGGCAAACAAATGCGTAAGTTTCAGCGAGCCTCCTTACGGAACAAGATTAACATGGCATGCAGCATCTGGTGGGTCCTCAACCCCTAGCATTATAGGCGTTACCCTAGGTGGGGGGATCGGACCTTTAACCGGCGCTTACGGTCTACTGATCGACTCACTGCTCTCCGTTGAGATGGTAACTGGCTCCGGTCAGATCCTAACGGTATCGGCTACTAAAAACTCCGATCTTTTCTGGGGAATGAGAGGAGCGGGATTTAACTTCGGCATTGTCACTTCAGCGACATACCGGATCTATGATACGATCAACAATGGCATGGTGTACAATGCCGACATAAGTTTCGACGGGGAGAAAAACGAGACGATTTTCAAGATTTTGCGTTCCTACCAAGGAACACAAGACAATAAGCTTGCACTTTCTGTGGCCTCTTCAGTCAGAAACAAAGTGGTGAGTCTTACCATCTCTCCTGTCACGCACTAGCTAGCCTGGCTAACATCTGCAGCCCGAGATCAGTCTTAGCGCCATTTATTTTGGCACTAAAGAACAAGGTGATGCAGCTATCAAAGCCTTCCTTGATCAACAGCCGACATTCAGCAACATCTCTGTTGTACCCTACAACAAGCTAGTTTACGTTGCAAATTTTGGCGGCGACGTGTTCGCTCGCGTAAAGGGTGTTAGAGCTGATCTGTGGGGTTACCAACTGAACGATGTTACGGTGTCCACACTCAGTAGCACGTACACAAAGTTCATCAACTTTGTTCTCGACAACCCTGCACTCGAAAACCCACTTTGGCTATTAGAGAAGTTTGGTTTGGGAGTTACCGCAACTATCCCCGACGAGTCTACTGCGTATGCGTGGCGCAAAGCTATTGCCTATGGCTTTTTCTCGTTCAACCTGCCCGAAAATGTGTCTGAACAGATGACGAACACTGTTGACCAGTTTTCTGAGAAAATCCGCAGAGATCTGACTTCGGGCTGTGGAAATCCTCAGGGTAACGTATTTCCTAACTATGCACGGGGTACCGAGACGCCAGAGCAGGTTTATGGCAAGTCAAAGTTGCCGAAACTACGATCGCTTAAGAAGAAGTACGACCCAAAGGGATTGTTCAATGAGTACAACCCCTTTGCTTGAGCTGGATTGGGGCAGTCTACTGCATGCAAATCGGGGCGGCATTCTGTTGTTGTTTTTTTGTATCCGCACATAATGTAGATTCGAGTTACCTCTTTATAAGTTTAGAAATTTGAACCCCTCATTCCTTTACTCTCATATACCACTCTTCGTCTTTTTTTCTTGCTGCACTCTTCCGTTCACTTCCATCGGCTTAGGAAATTTAGCACAGCCAGTGAAGATAGCGGACAATTTTGTTAGTACCCGTAGCAAACACTCCAAATGCAATCTCAACTCGTTTAGCCCCCAAACCAAGCTTTTTAAGCCAAATCTCTAATAGAATTCAACACTCAAAAACTTGTCCCAGTACGGAAGTTTGAAGAACATGTCCAAATACGAGGAAATGTATCTGGATAATATTCACCTTCCCAACTCCTCATTCCCCAGTCGTTAGTAATGTAATTAATGTATAAATATCAAATAGGACCTGCTCTAGACGAATCTTTGCTTGCATAGGCATATAATAAACAGAAAAGCTCGAAATTTTTATCTTACTAATGCAAATAGACACTCAATGTTCAAATTCATAGCAGCAACACCCCATCTAATCCAGTAAACCCCCCAAAATAAACGGCACCTCTCCACACCTTCCATCACTCGCCACATACTCTTGATGTCTCACAACTTTCCCGTCCCACCAATAGCCCCTATACAACCTCCATTCCCCGATATTGTATTGCTGGCTTCCAGCACACCTCTACGGTGCACATCTAAGCCAAAACAGCCACAGCATTAACGAGCACAACACCAGAGTACAAAGCGACCCTGAAGCGGTTGAGCCACCCCCAGTACGCAATCCTCTCATGGTACTAATCGCACACACTCCTGTCAGCCATCAAGCATATAAAAAAGAGTAACAACTTACATAAGCAGTCTGCATCCCCGCATCCTTCTCAGGAAAATCCGCATAATGAAACTCCTCCTGCTCCCGAAACTTCTGAGCCAACGCATCATTAAGCGGAACCACGTAATGCAGCGTAAACGGGAAGATCAAAAATGCCATGACGCTGCTGGCCACGTATAGCATGGTCGTTTTGTTGGTGAAGGAGCCGGATTTGTCCCAAGAGCCGTAGGCGAGGATAAGGGAGAGAACGAGGCTCGAGGCACTGAGCATGGTGCCGGGGACTTGGGCGCGGCGGAATTGCGTGTGCCATTGGCGGATGGCGAGGATGGGTGAGGGCGAGACGAGGATGGAGGGGATGGAAATGGCGCTTAAGGCAGAGTTCATGCCTAGCAGGAAGGTAGCTTGCACCAAGGTGGTGACTTGGAGGGTGGCGAAGGAGACCATGGTTGGCAATAGGATGGGATGGTGGTAGTTGAAGAGAGAAGGAGTAGGGGATTGAAGAGATGGATGAGCAAGCTACTTGTTGTGGTTGTTGTGATAGCAGCAATCATTCAAGCGTTTATATCTGAATGTTGGACTTTGTAATTGTTACTACGGATGTCCCATCGTGTCTTCCCCTCATGTCCGATGTTGCATCTCCATCTCCAAGTCCTACACTACCACACACGACAGAAGTAATACGGCTCTCCATACGCATCCCGTACTATCTTGCTCCGGAGATCCAAAGAACACTCAACATCTTGCACCGGTGGTCGGTAGTCGGTGTTCAGAATTATCATCAGACTATGGTTGAAGTTCGACCTCAGCCCCGTCTTGGCAGGGACGTTGATACACAACGGAGTGCCTGTCATCACGTGGCAATACACGCTACGGAGTTCCGTACAACGCCAATACAAATGCAGGACAAAGATAGTGGGGCAGCATCAATGCAGCTGACAAACAAAAATAGCGACGACGCAGTACCGGGGCCCCGAGGATGTGAATTTGTAATAGTGGGTAAAATAGCAAATACTACGATCCACGGCGATTTCGATTTCGATCGTGACGTTAACTATGTGACTGTGCCGCAATGCAATCAGTCGTATTTCAGCCCCCAGCTGCACCTTCTTCTTCCTTCGCGCCCAGATTTTCTCACGCTTGAGCTGAAAATAAATAACCCCTCAGAATTCTGTCAGCCATCAGCATAGCCCGTTTACATCAAAGTCCTCCACCCAAACCCCCACGCGCCATAACGCACCTACTACATACACATACATACATTAAATCACGCATACACACTCCATACTCCACCGAATTTCACTAAGCCAACCACAATGGCGAGCTTCCCCGCTTTTCTCAAGTCCCAGCTCCTCTACAAGCCACGACTACCGCAGCCGGGAACATTTGCTGGCAAGACGGTCATCGTTACAGGCGCAAACACCGGTCTTGGCCAAGAAGCAGCACGGCACTTTGTCCGTTGCGGCGCAGCCACCGTCATCATCGCATGCCGCACGCTGTCCAAAGGTGAAGCCGCCAAACGTGACATCGAAGCAAGCGAGAAGCGCAGCGGCGTACTCCAAGTCTGGGAACTCGACCTCTCCTCGTACGCCAGCGTGAAAGCCTTCGCAAAGCGCTGCGAGACGCTCCCTCGTCTCGACGTCTGCGTCGAGAACGCCGGCATAGCAACGGGCAAGTTCTCGCGCGCAGAAGGCCACGAAGCCCACATCACCGTCAATGTGATTTCGACATTCCTGCTCGCATTGCTGCTCCTACCCATCATGCGCAGGTCGGCTCTCGCAACAGGAACAACACCCTATCTCACCATTGTCACATCAGAAGTCCACCACTGGACCCAGCTGCCGCAGAAGAAAGAACCAAGCATCTTCGCTGCGCTCGACGATGAGTCAAAGGCAGACATGGCAGACCGCTACAACGTCTCCAAGCTGCTGGAGATCCTCGCGCTGAGGTACATGACTAGAGTGCTGATTAAGGATCGTGCAAAATATCCCGTGGTCATTAATTGCGTTACACCGGGTCTGTGCAAGTCGGATCTTGTCAAGGATATGGGCATGGCGCCTGTCGTGTTCAAGACGTTGCTGGGGCGTACGCTCGAGGTTGGCAGTCGCACACTGGTGAATGCGGCGGCGCTACCCAATAGCGCCGGGGAGTACATTATTGACGATCACGTGTCTGAGCCGTCGACGCTGGTGGTCAGTGAAGAGGGTGCGGAGCTATCGAAGAGGGTTTGGGTCGAGTTGGCGGATATCTTGGAAAAGGCTTGTCCTGGAGTGACCCAGAACATTGCTGCGTAGATGTGTGAGCACACTGCGTCAGCAGTGTTGTGCCGGTAAGTTGCAGGCGTACGAGTTGTAAGGCACGTGACTCCTGGGATCATATGATTGTCAGTGAGACGTATGGGGAACAGTAGAGCGAAAACACTGGGATGGCATGAAACGTTCTTGATCTCATTTCTCTTTCATCATTCGGCTCTTGTATTTTCGTTCTATTCTTCTATTTACTTGCTACCACAAGCCCTCTGCTAAAATGTTTCATTGCGGAAGGGCGTCCTTGTTCGCATGAGAGATAATGAAAACATACCTCGCCAGTAATTCAGCTCGATTCATAACACATCAATTCTAAACAATGCTGTTGGCTAAGTCTCCAGACGCTAATGCAATAACAACGCCAGGTCGTGATTTCTATCAGCTCCATCTATGGAGGAAGTACCGAGCCTTTTCAAGCACACTGCTGACAAGATGCGTGGGATGATTCTCCAACTTGCTGATGCAACACAGCAAGCTGTTACAGCCCTCAAAGATTGGTAACCGTCTGTTGTCAGGGAATGTGACGACCGGGGTGACCGCAGGGGTATTGAGAAAGCGTTCCTCATCGCTGGGTAGAAGTGCGTCAATACCAACTTCCCGGGACTGGATCCCTGAATTCATTCGCTCTATTGTCCTAAGCGACCAGCAGGCCATGGATGCGCGGTAGATCGCTACCGGCCACCATATGGGTCGCGCGTCGATCGGTAGATTGTCGATAAGCCGGAAGATCTGGCCAGCATGGAACAAAACATAGTTCCCTTCTTCGGGATAGCGTACTCGGCTCCACATCTCAGCACATGCCGATGCTGATGATGGAGGCTCCTCCCTGGCACATTTCTCAATGTCAGGGATGCTTGTGCATACATTTAAGCTAACCAGATGTAGCATGATTATGCCCGTCCAATCCACTGGTACGGTCCAGGGTTTGTTCTCGCTGTCCATGGTGGCCTGCGAATGTCGATTGAGAAGTGTAGCCAAATCTTGAACCAAACCCTGTGTCTCTTGTAGGCGGCCCAATACTTTAGTCTTGGAAAGGACACGATGCCTGTTGGTTGATTCATCGTTATCGAAGATGCGAAGAAGCTGTTGCTGTTCCAAGACCATGGCTTGTAGGGGGTGGAGAAGGAGACGCAGGTGACATGGAGGTACATCATCACTACCTGTTAGTCGACCTTGGAGAAAACTCCGGAAGAGACTATTTAGTGACGGTATCTCACGACCCATCTGGATCTCCTTTGCACTAGGCTGTCTAATCCAGTCGTTATACGATTGTGCGTTCCAGAGATTGCCATCACTGGGTAAAGGTACTTGCAAATCGCAGTTTGAGAGTACAGGAGGAACATCATGAAGCAAACTTGTCTCAAGGTCCACATAGATCCATGCATGTACATGGCTACAAATATCAGATCATACCACATGATCACGTAGAAAGGGGTTCTTACCGATTTTTTGTCTCAACCTCTTTCCATCTCTCCCATCGGCCCTCATTATCTAAGCCGTGGTCGTTGAGCCCGGGCTCGGGATTTAGCACCCCACTGCTCTTCAACAGCTAGCGGATATGTGAGCATATTATCCATCTTTTCTCCAACATGGCAATAACTTACACTTAGGTACTGGCCTCGTTTTGACATGGCATACTGATTTGTGTCAGCTTTGCGCAAAGGAAAATCACAGATGATACATACCGAAGTAAAAGAACTCTTCCCACTTCGCACACAGAGTGTGAGTAACTGCAATGCAATCCCTCCCACCATTGGTTGTGATATGCATCGGCGTTCGAGAACATGGTTCAGTGCCACCATGCACACCTCAATCAAACCATGTGCGAATACATGTGACTCATGGTGATCTGTAAGCATAGCGCCATGTGTAATGACGAGAATGATCAACAACATGCCTACGTCGACCGCGTCAATATTCAAGATGTCTTGGATATTGGCGGTGGGGGAGCCAGGGAGACCAAGGTAGGGTTGAACCGAGTCAATGCGTGCTGTGTAGATCTCGATAAAGTGTATTAGCACGTGCGACGGAGGCAGCGATACGATGCGGCCAAAAAGGCCTTCTGTCGATGATGATGGCGAGCTGCCAATTTGCAGCGCACGTTGGAGCAGCAACTGCACAGTGGCCACTATTCGATCACGAGCGTCATGTGACAAGGCCATAGTACCATCGCTCTTGTTACTGGGTAGCCCATCCCAGGCATCTGGCCGGGCCAGGACATCCAAGAGTTCACCAAGTACATCATCTGTTGCGTCTGAGCTGCCTATTGGTACATCCTGGTTCTTCTTCTTTGGACTAGAAGCACATTGGCTGTTTGTCAGGCCTAACGACAAACTCGACTTGATATGAGGGCTTGTGAAAGGCGGAGTCGGGGGTTGGTTTGGGCCGTGGAAGAGACCCTGTTGCTGTTTGTACAAATCATGAATCCCAGGCCTGTGCGGGGAGAGATGAGGTTCATTCGTTTGCATCTCTGGATGTGGCATAGATGGGAAGAGGTGAGTAGATGTGGTCCCGTCCATAGGCTCGCCACCTAGGGATACGGGATATGGAAATCCCATGAAGTCTTCGTACCCAGTAAGATCCAGTTGTCCTTGGGGCAGAGTCGTATCTACAAGCATGTATAATTCGCTGTTGTTTGTTTGACCGTCAGGCAGAATGTAGGCAGGAAATTGATCCATTGTTGCATTTTGATTGCCATCCTGAGCAACGGTGTTTGTTGGTGTTGTCGAGGGCTTACTGCGCGCAGATGACGTCCGAGAAGCTCTTGGTCGGCGCGAGGAGCACCTTGGTTGACATACATAATTTCTTGCAACACACTGAGAGCAGGGCACCTAGTTGCTGCGTTAGAGACCGTTGTGATGTTCCAGCATTCCGAGTTTTCGGTGCTTGAGTAGCAAGTCGCCTTACTAACCTTGCGGTCACATCGTGCTTTTGAAATGGCACACCGGGTGCAAGCGATGAGAGAAGCAGTATCCATCTTGAATCGATGTCGAGGTTACCAAGTAGCAGGTAACGTACCGGGATATAAGAATGAGTATGGTGGGAGAGTGGTATCCACTGCTGGCAAGGAAAACAAGGAACGACGCACAAAGATGGGACAGACACCGGTGAGTGCGGGAGGATACGAGTATGTAGGATTGCGGGCCTAGGCGACCCATACGAGCAAAATATGTCGTTCACTGTCGGCTCCGTCTACTTCCGCAAACGTGTACCTGAAAGGCGTGCTGTAACCTGTCTCCAATGTTACCAGCAGGGGTCCACCCGGTTAATTAGAGTATCGTTCCTTCAAATGGGCTGTACTTCATATAGTTAATAGCGCCGTCCACTCGCACCTTTGTAGTATTTTTTCTATTCAGTGCCTCCTTTTACTATATTGCGAAGATAATACGCGAAACAATGGGAAATAATGTAATATTGTAGTAGTATTATATAGCTTTTAACTTCGTGACCTTGTGTCGTATTGTGAGTTTGGCTGGATTTTGGGTGGGAAAGGAGCCCGTGTGGAGTACCGGTAGTATTGTCAACTGGGTGGGGTCGTCAGCTTTGAGGCGCCAGACCCACGGGTTTGTAGCTAGCGGATTTCCCAAACCATGTTAGATTATGTAAGCATGCTTACCGAAACACGCATCAGCAGAAGTTATTCACCTTCCCCCCGATAAGAGTGAGACGTCCCCTCTATAAGCAGGGCCCCCCTACTTATAGAGGGAATGTTTCAATCTTACCGCGGGGTGAATAAACTTTGACACACGCATCAAGTTGCACCTTGTAATTATGGCTGTCGAATCAGCGGTGCATGTTGAGAAGCGCTGTCATAAATGGAGTTGCTCACGTAGTCGTATGGCACTTGTCCTTTAGGTTTACGACTAGCGTAAGGATTGAAAGAGTTTTTGAACAATGGTCTTCATTAGTCTAGGGCTTATCTTCTGGGGTAGACTAGGATCATTTAACCCATGTGTGTGGGTAGAATACGAGCTGCAGCATGGTGTGCTTGTGATGTAGCTTAGACGCCACGCTGATCGATTGGCTGAGGCAACGGCTCGGCTTCACGGCGCCACACGACATGGAAATGTGTAACATGGTACACGACGACTTTTTAGGAGCCGAGTAGTTATATGTCCCGACACTAGCTCGGTAGCGCTCCGCCCGGACTTTCAAGCTAAGCAGGGGAGGGTCACACAAACATGTATGTGTAAGTATGTGGATGCCTTTTGCCTACCGCTGTTGGTCTAGGAGTTCCGTGGATGTTTTAGTACGTATGTGTTTGGTCTAGCAGCATTGCCCGTTTATTGGTCAGGTCAAACATATGGATTTAAAACAGCTAGAAACGGCGTCTATCCAAATTAAACCAATTATGTCCAAGACGAAAAGAATACGGAGCTGAATGATAT
Organism: Bipolaris bicolor; assembly: GCA_026262445.1. Lineage (NCBI taxonomy): Eukaryota > Fungi > Ascomycota > Dothideomycetes > Pleosporales > Pleosporaceae > Bipolaris > Bipolaris bicolor. The sequence continues at coordinate 383,240 of JAODYD010000004.1, read as the reverse complement.
TTAATATAGCTTACATGTGATGGAAATTACTAAAATAAGCTGTGTTTACAACTTTGCCGAGCCACAATCCTTTCGCATTTCAAATCAACTTCCGCCAGATCATAGCAATGGAAGGAGCCGTCTTTAACTATCGCCGATCAACTTATTGGCCAGATATACAGTTTCTATGCTACCCAAGTAACTGCTCTCCTAAGAGCGATTTCTTGTACAAAACGGAGGTCTCGATTCACAAGCGTTGCTCAATCGGTATAGAATTTAGTGAGCGTTGGTTTGATTTAGTTTGTCCCTTCTGTCGCCGGGATGACCATTTTATTAAATTTCATATCTTCTAGGGTGTCGCGCTGTTGTTAAAATTCATTTTATGGCATAAACGTAGGGTATGCATATTTCCTAGACGATACTGCTTTATTGGGTGACCAAATGGTAACTTGATACGCTCTCTCTTTCCAGCTGTTTCTAATCGAGATGGACCCATGTACCGAGCTAAACTCGTAACGATCTTCCAAATGTTACCCAAATCGGTATTATAAAAACGGGAAGTGGGAAACGGAGTACTAAGGGCCTGTTTGGTGCTGCATTTTGCGTCTCCGTTATGGGTTTATTAACCAGATCTGGACTCCGTTTTGAAAACGAGCCTGAAAACGCTTAATAATCCACCTAGCCGCGCGTTTTTGATGGAAAAACGGACCTCCGTTTTATTCGCGCTTCTATACTAAGATAAGCCATGTCTAGGTCTTACCTACCCTATATTTCGACCTGATTAAGAACAACGGAGGCTTGTTTTCTGGACGTTAGTCTCTAGTTCTAGCTGCGTTTTCAAAACTCTGTTTTAGCACGTGATCTATGGCATGCATTACATCGCGAACTTTCTAGCTATACCTATGGGATCCAGTCTATCTACATGATCTATCGATGTAATCTATCTAGATCACGTGACCTAACTGCAAGTATAAAACGGAGCTCCAGCCGAACAGCTCCTCCGTTTTCTATCCCAGTATAGAGGAGACCAGTCGCAATGCTAGCTGATACTACTGACAACGATCTATAATACCTGGATAGGTATCAAAAGCGAAGACGGAAGACGCAACATCGAACAGGCCCTAAGTGATGCCCCCTGTAACCCCACGCTAACACCTTGGCGCTGCATTACTACCTGCATGCCTCGAAGGCGGCCCATCGTGCGGCGGCTCTCGGTCGATCGAGAGAGCTAGGAATAAATTTGCCTAACGCCAACGGTATGAGGCCCTCTTAGAAACTCTGTTCCTACGGCAGCATAACTAATATTATTTTACTTATTATCCGCTGAGATGTACTAAGTATAGAGTAAGCGTAATCACTAGCTCTAATTTTCTCTTAAAATAATATTATGGTAGTGTTGATATCCTGTACTGAAGGTTGGTCGTTTTGGTGGACTAGCCCGCTTGGTCTGGGGTTTCCGGCTTTCTCGATCGACCAAGAGGGCGGGTGCTTGCTTACTATGCGATAAGCACTATCTCAGCGTACCATGTACACATGTCTTACTCTGCATTGAATAATTAAGTAAAACACTAGAACTGCTTACACGCCCGGGTGAGAGAGCGAGGCTGACGTGCAACTCACGCAGGTCGGCAGATTCATCGTTATCATCATACTAATCGGTCCCCGAAATCCGACCGTTCACTCAGCTACCATGTACATACTTACTAGGTTTGTCCCAATGACCAGAGTCGAGACGTGCCGCCACCTACCCCCGCATACTAATCCCCTTGCAAGGGTAACCCGCCAGGTAGGCGCCGCGTCGGCAATGCTTGATCAAACTCAATGCAAGTGTTCATGTTGACACCCTCAACCGTTGGTGGTAATAAAACAATGACTGCATAACTCCCCTTGCCCCATACCACCAGAGAAAGACGCGTGGTTGCCTGTCCCGATTCCCCAGGCTCCCCACTGGCTCTGGCGTACTTTTGTTTGCAAACTCATCAAGCTAGCGACAGATCAGGAAAATGAACTTAGAGGAGATGCGATATACGAGAAGAACGTAGACAAGAAGAGGGAGATGAGCAGGTATTGCCGAACTTGCCGGTGGGCTTCCAAGGCCCAATGGCGCAAATGCCGAGGCTTATTAACTGCGTGAAATGACCAACAAAAGCATCCTTCTGCGCTTCCTGATCAGCCCCATCCCACGGTTGTTCGAAACAAAAATGGGTTGCACGGAAGGAATGCGGCTCATGCAGTCTACTGCACCTTTCTCGGCCCGACGGTTCTTCCGCAGCAACGCATCGGCGATCCACTCGGAAAATTCAGTGACGAAGGATTTGTATGTGGCTGCTGACGCCAAATGGGGCAATGGTGTTTGCATTGGAAACTTCAATCGTCGATGTCTTGCAGTTCTCTCGCTTGGGCCTGCTCGCTTTGCCCCCAAACCTCGTAGACTCTACGCGTCAGCATACGATATGTACGCATCGGCTCAGGGTAAGAATGCGGATGGTGCATTGCCGCATGCATGCAAGTGTATACTTACATCTCTGTGTACACATGTCAAGGGTCTACATGCTGCACGGGCAAGGTCTTGAGGACCCTTCTTTATCGCTCACTGTCCTAGTATCTGGGTACGTAGCCAAGCTTCAGTCAAGTAAGATCCGGTAGCATCGCACCCGACCCAAAATTGAGCATGATGACTAGTGCGTACACTTTCCGATGTGTAATCAGCCTATTTTCTGAAACTTTTAGGGTCGCGATCATGGAGGTCGATCCACACTTTGTCAGATACACATCCTTCCGTTCCTGTGGGCGACTACTCCGTAGGAGGCCTAGAATCCGTTTGGATGAATGAAATCGGGCCAGGCTGAGTCGCTGAATATAAAACGAGTATTGGCGAGATTTATTCCTGGGGCGCAAATCTAGGCTGTTCTCGGATAGATAAATCCACCCGACCATTGTGTGTGGCATATTCAGCTCATGCCAAGATGGGCTGTACGTCCCGATTGCCGTTGTAGCGAGTCTCTCGTGCATAAAATAGATATTCCTTTCGCTTGTGTACTAGGAACAACACAAGTCCATTATGCAATGCTGAATCCATGGACTTCCGATACTGGTTGGTATGCCTCGTTCGGACAAGGTTCTGGACGGCGACTACAATTTCAGCGGGCTGCAGTAGCAACGAAGCCACTGGTAAAGCCACTCAGAACGACAGCACACTCGGATCGATCCCCCAGGTCATCTGCCATCTTGAATCTCGGTAGTACGGAAGTTGTTTGAACAGAGCTGTGCAGACTTGTAGTGCGGTTAAACTGCCAACGAAAAAACAGCAGATCAAGGTGCGGTTCAATATGGATTTGAATACTAGATGGCCACGCAGGATAGTAGACTTGCTAGGGCATCGACAAACCCTCGGCCTTGTAAGTAGGAAATTCGGAAAGAATTAACTTACAGGGAGGGATCTAGATTTCTATGAGAGTTTGAGTCAACGTGCCGATAAGGACGATATGCAAGGACGATGATTTGACTGGCAGAAGGAGGTTTGTATACTTGTGCCAAGACAACCCCTACGTCATTCCCCTTTCTATCCTCACGTATCAACTGCTGGAGTTTTGGAGTGCAGCAATATCTGTTCGAAAAGGTCATTATCTTCTTGAAGCTTCGTCATGTAGCTCAACGCCTCCCATCTAGATCCGTTTTGCTCGTTCTGCTAAAGTACACGATGAACGTCAAATGAGAAGTGGAGAGCAGAGATACATCCGACACAGTGATTAATATACAAATGGCCCTCTCCAGGCTCGACGATGGGGTATGCTCGCATCATGCTCCGTCATTCTGGCGGACCAACCTACTCCAGAACACGCGTCACCAAACCAGTAGCGACTGTCCGGCCACCCTCACGCATGTTGAAGCGCTGGCCAGTCTCCAAGACGTGTGGTGCGTGGAGCTCGCAAACCATCTCGACGTTGTCACCAGGCATGACAAGCTTCTCATGGGCATCCTCGGTACCTTCGGGCCAGAACAGCGCACACGACTCGTCAGCAGTGCGGATGAACATTTGTGGCCTGTAATTCTCGCCGAAACCAGTGTGACGACCACCCTCCTCCTTGCTCAAGACATACATGGAGACGAGGAACTTCTTGTGAGCCTTGACCTGTCCGGGGACGGAAACGACCATACCACGACGGACTTCGTCACGCTTGACACCACGTAGAAGAAGACCAGAGTTGTCACCAGCGCGAGACTCTTCGCAAGACTTCTTGAAGGTCTCAATGTCGGTAACCTTGGTCTTGATGGGCGCGGTACCCTTGCCGACAAGCTCGACTTCAGCATCGCGCTTCAGAATACCTCGCTCAACACGGCCAGAAACGACGGTACCACGGCCAGCGATGGAGAAGACGTCCTCAACGGCCATAAGGAAAGGCTTGTCAGTTTCACGCTGAGGGGTAGGAATCCATGAGTCGACTGCCTCGAGCAGCTCGTCAATCTTGGTGACACCAATCTCCGGCTGGCGGTTCTCAATGGCACAGAGGGCAGAGCCCATGACAATGGGGGTCTCGTCACCCTCAAAGCCATAGCTGCTAAGCAGTTCGCGCATTTCCATCTCGACAAGCTCCAACATCTCCTTGTCCTCAACAGCGTCGACCTTGTTGACGAAAACAACGATCTTCTGGACACCGACCTGGCGGGCGAGCAACAAGTGCTCACGAGTCTGAGGCATCTGACCATCGGAAGCGGCAACAACAATAATGGCACCGTCCATGTTGGCGGCTCCCGTAATCATGTTCTTGATGTAATCAGCGTGACCGGGGCAGTCGACGTGGGCGTAGTGGCGGTTTTCGGTTTGGTACTCAATGTGGGCGGTCGAGATTGTGATACCACGCTTGCGCTCTTCGGGGGCCTTGTCAATGGAGCCATAGTCGAGATATTTAGCAAAGCCCTTCTCTGCTTGTCGCTTGGTGATGGCGGCTGTGAGAGTGGTCTGCAGCGTGTCAGTCTGGTGACGTCTAGGACATTTGGTGGGATGTGGTGTACCTTTCCGTGATCGACGTGGCCAATGGTACCTGGAAACAGTCAGCAAAGTCATGTCTGGCCTGAATGACAAGATACATACCAATGTTAACGTGAGGCTTGTCTCGTGTGAAGGCGGCGTAGTTGCGGACGCCGTTCATCCACCTGCTGGTGCCCTGCGCACCCAAGGCATTCTGCACCGGCGAGACGCCACGCTGGTACTGCACGGCAGCACGCGAAGTGCGCAGGAAAACCTTTGAAAAGCTTGACATGATTGACCCGATCACAGGACGCGGAAGAAGCGAAGGCAAGGCAATTGGCCAAGATGGCGATGTTGGATGAGGGCGGCGAGACTCAAATCATTTTCTTAGCGCGAGAAGATGCTTACGCTGGCCATGGACCAATCAGGTGAGGGGGAGATCCGAGCTTGCCCACGCTGCATCGGCGGGGCATACCATTGCGGGCAGCAGAGACATAACTAATTATCTTTCTTTTTCTCCAATCAATTCGAACTTTCTCAACTCACCGGCAAGGTTGAGAGGGGCAAATCTCATCGTCTCGGCGTGTAGGCTAGATCCGCCGGTTGCCCAAGGTGGTACCGGCCTCGACTTGTCAATTTGCGGGTACGCAGTACCCGAGGCTCAACTCGGTCGGCAGCGGCTGTGAAAGTTGTTGCATCGTCATATCCCAAACACCACACATGTCTCTCCTCACACTGACAAGAGCGCCGCTGAGCTGCGTCTCGCGGACCCGTGCTACCTGCATCATGCCATTGCGTGCAAAAATCACAAATCCCGCCTGGATGAGCGGGTCAAGACTGGTACAATCGAGGCCCTTCTAACCCAGCACCGCGCGTGCCCATGCATAGCATACTGACGGCGCACAGTATGCCACGCCGACGGCAGACCTCCTGAAGGCGGAAAAGAACGACGACCCCGACGACGTCATTTTCACCAACAACTACGGCGTGCGCAGCATCGAACTCAATCGGCCTAAGAAGCTCAACTCGCTCAATGGCTCCATGGTGCGCAAGATCGTTCCGAGGATGCAAGAGTGGGAAAAGTCGGAACTGGCGGGAGTCGTTGTCATCAAAGGCAGCGGCCGCGCATTCTGTGCCGGCGGCGATGTCGCGGCATTGGCAGCGTGGAACCGGGAGGGACCAAAGGGACAACAGAGGAGCGCAGATTACTTTGGCCTGGAATACAAGCTTGACCACCTGATTGCTACCTACACCAAGCCGTATGTCGCCTTCATGGATGGCATCACCATGGGTGGGGGCGTCGGACTGTCGATGCACGCGCCTTTCCGCATTGCGACCGAAAACACCCTCTTCGCCATGCCTGAGACGACCATCGGGTTCTTCCCGGACGTTGGTGCCTCCTTCTTCCTGCCACGCCTGGAGGGTGCGCTCGGAACCTACCTGGCCCTCACATCGGAGCAGCTCAAGGGCGTAGATGCCTTCCACCACGGCGTCGCAACCCACTATATTCACTCATCCACGCTGCAGCAGCTAGAGGCACGTCTCGCCGAACTCCAGTTCCCCGACTACATGAGGCTCAACGAGCGCTTTAGGATCATCAATGCTACCATTGAGGAATTCAGCACCGGCCTGCCTTCAGACCGACCACATATCTCTGGTGAACTGCGCAGGACGATCGACAGTGTTTTCCACGTTGACCAGCCGGGCATCATGGACATCATTGCATCCCTTGAGAAAGTCAAGAAAACGCATGCAAACCCCGAAATTCAGACGTGGGCTGACAAGACTATTCAAACCATCAACAGTCGCTCTCCCATCTCTGTTGCTGTAGCTCTCAGGCAGATGCAGATCGGCCGTCAATGGTCTATCGCGCAAGCATTCCAGAGAGAGTACTCCATTGCAGCCAAATTCATGGCTCACCCCGATTTCGTCGAAGGTGTGACAGCACGCCTTGTTGAGCGTAAGAAAGAGCGACCCAACTGGAAGCCTAACACCCTTGATGAGGTCAGTAAGAGGGAAGTCGATGCATTCTTTGAATTTGGCAGGGAGCCGCCACTTCCGCTCATAAGTCAAGCAGACTACACAGAATACCCACATGCATGGATCGGGCTGCCAAGAGAGGATGAGATTCTCAGGGAAGCAGCAGGCAAAAAGACCGAGGACGTTGTCGCCAAGTTGCTAGAAAAGTACGAGGGCAAGCAGGGTGTCAGGGAGAAGATTGCCGAGGTCCTTGACAGATTTCAAAAGTAGAAAGGCATCGACCTTGGCCAAACCCATTGATCGGTTGTTTGAGTACAAATGCTCGTAGAAGAAACCCATGTATCTGCTGAATTTACTCAGCCTTGATTATTCACCAAACTCCCGATCTCTATTATTTCTCGGAAACCTCTTGTTACTTCTGCAGCGTCATTCCTCAACTCGTCTTTATTCTTTACTGAATCACCCGTCTACAGGTTGGATTCATTGAATCATGGCAAATCCACTTTTCTTCTCGGCCTGCAATATGCGGAAGATGGTACTGGGCTTTCCCCTGGTATCCAAAGAAAAAGGACGGTATGCTAGTTTGTTCTTCCCACAAATTTTCAAAAGCACATTGCTACCACGAGCTTTATAAGAAGCAATTCTGGATCACCAACGAAGGTGAGCTGTGGGTGTGCTGGACCAATGCCACTTGGGCGAGTATTCCGGTGAACATTATGGGTTGCATGGACCAAAAAAACCCTTTTGATTTCACCTGATTTTTGAACTCATCCACTGCTGCCTGAATGCCAAGTGCACTGATAAGGCAGACTTGCTTCTTTTTTACATGCGTCATCGACCGTAGCCTATGAGGCCGCTCTTTAGAAGAAGGAGGCAACACGAGGTGCTGCCTGCGGCAAGAACATGTGGCAGTGAGACTTACTAGGATTGTGGTATGACAAGATCGATGAGGAGCCGTTTTAAGCGCCAGGAACCGATTCTGGTAAAGGTTGGGGGCTAAACGGCAGTTCTCTCCACCCACGCCATGAGTTCACAGCCCCCAAACATCATGACATCAGCTCGCTATCCGCCTCGCGCACCTAGCTATGGCTGCCTGCCTGGGATATTAAGCCTGAGTCGGCGTTGAATCTCCGCTCCACTGTCAGCTAAAAAGCGCGGTTCATCGCAAGTCCTCCCAGTGTGATTGGTTGTCTAAGCGTTGAGCTGAGGCTGAGACGGCGGTAAACCACCCATTGCCCAAATTAGGGCATACCGAGGCTTGGCCTAAGTTATGATGAGGGACTCAATCCATCTCCACACTCAGCTTGTGGCTGTGTGGTTCTATACTTATAAGGTGTCTTTTCCTTGCTGCCTGTTTTGCTGTATTGTCCTAATCTCCTCACACCGTACCATTGGGAGAAATTGACGAAAGCCATTGAGCAAAATCACGACTACATTATATTTCAAGACCCATTGGCTAAACAGCGACTGGATTGACCAGTCAAAATGTCGGCTATAGAGCGGCAACCGTTGTTGGCTGAGAAGATTGCCCTGAATCACGAACTTCAGATTAGCGACGATGGGCTTGGATACACAAAAAGAGCTGCGAGAAGAAACCTAGGATATACCCTCCGCAAGGCTGCTGTGCTGCCCTTAATCTGTGGGCTTGCCGCATATGGATCATATACCCTTTTCAGACAGCATCTCCGCCCAAACGTACCGTTATCACCACCACACCAGCCTTCCAGCTCCTTCGACTACACTTGCCTACCTGGACAATCTTGCTGGCCAACGACAGATGAATGGAGCGCCTTCAACAAAAGTATCAGTGGTCATCTTAGACTGACTGTGCCCTGGGCCGAGCCATGCTATCTCGACCCGTCCAGTGAAGAGTGCAGAACCGTGGCGAAAAACTATGGCAACGGATTGTCGCGAACAAGCCAGTACGGTTCAGGGGAGTTCCTCGATTGGGAGAGATGTGGGGAATCGCAATGCGCCCTGAACTCCTTCAATACTTCAGATTCTGTTTCTGGTCCCTGCTCACTCGGGCGATTCTCCTCATACCACGTCGAAGTCAGATCTGAAAGCGATATCAGTAGAACACTGGATTTCGTTCGCAAACATGGTATTCGAGTTTCGATCAAAAACACTGGACATGACTATTTTGGTCGATCAACTACTCCCAACTCTCTTGCCATCTGGACGCACAACCTGAAAGATACCAAATTCCACAAGACTTTTCAGCCTCAAGGATGCAAAACTCGCTATGAGAACATTGGCGAGATTGGTGCTGGCGTTCAGGCTCAAGAATCATGGGAAGCTTTCGAGCAACATGGTATGCTCGTCACCGTAGGTGCGTCGGCATCTGTTGGCATTGCAGGAGGCTACGGCCAAGCAGGCGGCCACGGACCATTGGGACCCAAGTACGGGCTCATGGTCGACCAAGCTGTCGAGTTCGATGTCATCACTGCTGATGGTAAACAACGCACCATCAACGAATGCAGTGATCCAGACCTCTTCTGGGCCATGCGTGGAGGCGGAGGCGGAACCTATGCAGTACTCACATCATACAAGTTCCAACTTCACCCGGCTGTTCCTATCAACGTATACCACTTCCATGCCAACTTCCCGGCACCGAAGAACATCTCCGAGTCGAAGATTCACCAAGATGTTCTGACTGGACTTGCCTCAAACCAACCCCTCTTTGGCAAACATGGTATCGCCGGATACAACTTTGTGCTACCAGATCACGTAATATTCGTGCAAGTCATGCCATCCAACGACACCGAAGCGATCAAGACTATCACTTCCGAGTGGCGCAACCTTCTTACAAACATCCCTGGTATCGAAATCACCGCCGATGACTACTACTCATTCGAAAAGTTCTCGCAGTGGTACGACTTCACCGAGCGACCCGAGCTCGCGCGCAATGGAGCTGTCGGTCTAGGATTCAAAGGTGTAGGCCGCTTCATTCCACGCACTCTCTTTGAATCCGATCAGAGCATCGAGAAACTAGTAGAAGCAGTCATGACTTCAATGCAATACTCATACGCTAGACACGGCTCAGGAGGCGTGCAGCTGTACGCTACGGGACCCGATAACTTCCCGGACAACGGCAAAACGAGTGTTAATCCTATCTGGCGAGATTCTCTCTGGGAGATCGTCATGGGCCAGTTCTGGACCACCGCCACACCGCCAAATACCCTGTCGCCAATTCAAGACATAGTCACCGCCATGGTTGAGCCGCTCAAGGCGTTGACGCCCGGCGGTGGATGCTACCTAAACGAGGGTGATTGGGCTGAGAAGAACTGGCAGGAGACGTTCTTCGGTGTGCAGTATGAGAAGTTACTCGCCGTGAAGAAGCGGTACGACCCAACCGGCTTGTTCAATTGCTGGAAGTGCGTGGGCTGGACGGGATATGATGAGTAAGTCTCGTGACCCCAATGTTACAAACAAAAGCTAACTTATGATAGCCCGATGTACTCTTGCTACTCGCAGTCCCGACATGCACCACTGCCATCTATACCGCTAGGCCCTCTCAACGAGTAATTACAGGGCTCTGGTTAGCTTTTCTTCTTTACTCTTTTGTTTCACTGTTCCTCAAAAACTGGGACTTACCGTGAATGTACTATAGCATATCTTGGCCGTCTCTTTGCGCCCAATTCCATTATTTCTCCTTCTCTATTGAACATTATTGTTTTTCACTTGCGTTCAATGCATCTATCTTGCGGGTTTGAATACTCCGAATGCGGAGGCAGCCACATGTGACATAATCCGCTCAATGCTAGCTCAAAGTTCGAGATCAAGGTCCAGCGTTTACTGCGAAAGCTTCACACCTCATTTGAAGTACAGTAAAGGCTCCATGACGTCCCTCACCGTTTGACTTATCTAATCCCCTTTCACTTGCTGGCCACCCATTGGCCGGACACCGCGACATTTACAAACGGGCCAGCTGCGCGACACCGCTCCAGGATAGTATATAACTGACGCTCACCTCCACTTTCTTGATATACAAGTACAAATCAACTGCTAAGGTTTACACACAACACACACGATATCTCCTCCAACCACTGAAACTTGAGACCAACTACTCGACTCGACTCGAGCTCGCAACAACAAAAACACACAACAAACACATTCAAAGCCAGGTAACCATGTATTCCTCCATCCTTGTTGTTCTTGCGATACTCCCTCTTCTCACCACTGCTCTCGGACATGGCCACCGCCGTGCCCAGGGCCGCGATGTCAAGACCGAAGTCGTACTCGTCACCCAGACGGTCTACACCACCATGATCATCGCTTCAACTCCCACCATCATTGCCTCACAGGCGCCCACGCTGAGCATCCTCACCGTCGGCAATCCGACCACCATTGTGCCCGCTCCTTCACCTCCAGCCGCTGCACCAGCAAAGCCGTCTCTACCGCCCCCAAACCCCTATACCCCGCTGGTCCCCACCCCCAACAATGCCAGCATCATCAACTCTTGTGATTATGACGTCTGGGTCTCTTCCGTCGGCGGCCACGAGAGCTGCGGACCCGGCAACACCAACTACCTCGTTCGCGCAAAAACTACATATACTGAGGCCATCCGGGTATGCACTAACGCCGGAGTCTCGCTCAAGGTAGCAAAGACGGTAGCTGGTCTCGCAAAACCGATGCAATTCGAGTATACCGTCGGGGCAGACAAGAAATCCGTGTCATATGACATCTCGTACTTGGATTGCATGGTCAAGAACGGCACGGAGATCAAAAGCTTCGCGGGGTGCGTGGGACAAGAGAAGGGTATTCAGGCTGCCGGTGGAATAAAATGCAAAGGGTTCCATTGTGTGCCTGGAGTTGAGTGTGCGCAGCTGGCGTATACGGAGCCGGAGTTTGGGGGAAAGAATAATGCGCCTGTTGGCACTTGTGGAGTTGAGGGGGGCGTGGCATTTGAGATTTGTGCGGAGAATAGGAAATGAGTGGGAGAAGCGAAGGAAGAGAAAGGTAAGATGAAGTCCAACTTGGTACTTGATTTTGTGTCCTGATGGCTTCTGGGTATAGAAGGGGATGCTGACATTTTTTTGCTTCTAGGTGGAGAGTAGAGAGGGTGGAAGAACGATACAATCGTCGACATTCTCTCTCTAGATGCAGGTTTTTTCTTGCTTTCGAGACGGAGATCATCGACATACCGGCGAGCAATGCGACGATGCTGATGCATGCAGGTAGATATGATGTATATCAAGTGCTTCTCTAGTAGCAACAAGGACCAGTCCGGAACTTGAATTTTGGGCATAGCGATTTGAGTATATGATTCAATGTACAAGTATATAAGAAAATCTCGGTGATGTGAAGTGTCTTCTTCGTGGTGAGCGAGAGGGATTAAAGTACGTGGTGGGCGAGTTTGCTTATGACAATCGATCAGACAGACTTCAGCTTGTTAGCAGGGAAAAGGTGGTGTTGGGCTTTGTTCAGTTGCTTGAGTAATAGTAAATAGCAATCATATGAAAACAGTAATCGTAGTGTCTGCAGGAGCCACATGTTGAATATGGAGAGATGCGGGTAGACACGTGACTAGCAATTGGTATGTAGCTTTAGCATGTATTTTGAACTTGCTAGCCTCACACGTGAATTCTGTAATCTAGTGTCAAAACTTGCCGTTGCCATACCAACTATACAGCATCCTTTTCTCTGGTGTGGCCAAGGAGTGCGGTTGTCATGACTGCCGGTTCCTAGTTACTAGCGTGCTAATTCATCGAATCCGAGCGTATCCGTGTCCTCACTCGTACCAACACACTCTGACCAGACTCTACCGCATTGGCTGGTCCGCACTTCTCCGGCAAACTGTCCAGCCTGTGTGTGTTTGGAGGAAACAAAGTCTGGACTGCATATGACGCAAGAATACCTGTTATCGATAGGACAAGTACCGAGCTAAACGCGTACTACCGCTTCCGTCATCCACGCCCGCGTTTGGGGCGAGGAAACCGAACGCGCCATTTGCACCAGCCTTTTGCAGCATGCGATGCACCCCGCATGTTAGCCAACATGTCTGTGCCAGAGTCTGAAATACTAAAGCCGCTGGACGCCTCAAACACCAATTCAGATGACTGGGAGATTTTCCTTCTCAAGGATGCGCACATCACATATGAGAGCAATGGAAAGCCTGCCAGCCTGCTCGCCGCGTATGCGGATACCCCGCTCAAGGTCGAGGGGCACCTAAAGATGCCTGGGCGCAGCCAGCTAAAGTATCGTACGTAGATTTGGGTGCCGTAAAAAGCACATCAGTGGAATAGCATAGTCAATTGACACGGCCGCAGTCCTCAAGAAGCCTTATAACCCCACCGACATCGAGATACGAAACGTGACACGCTTCTCGTACGGCGAAATGACGGATGGCGCATACGTGATATGGGCCCAGGGAAAGGCTGGCTGGTTCGAAATCCAGCCCGCGCCCCAGTATAAGCCCATCTATGACGAGATGATTCAGGCTGTCGAGCTGTTGTACTTTGTGACAGATATACACAGTGAAGTGCGGAAGAAGAGTGGAGGACCCAGTGCTGAGCTCATTTTCCAGGAAGTAAGTACAACACGGATATCCGCAGCTAGCTCCAGAAGCCTGCGCTGGTTGAGCAGCATTATGAGATATACAGGCTAACTCATGTAGTACGCGGAAGACAAACGCTTCTCTTGTAATGACATAGCCATGGCAGAGGAAATATTCGACAAGCATCACATGTTCCTGATGATGTGCTTCTTAAATAGGGCACAGGGCTTAAGCTGGAGTAATACTCCTATATACCAGCGCTTTAGAAGAAAGTTTCCAGTAAGTCACATTCTGACCAACCCTGGACTCAATCTGATCTGCGAATAGAAAGACTTTGACGACTGCAAAGCACGCATAGAAGGGCGCTATTCCCAAATCCAATCCGAACGCTCGCCGACAAGGTCTAAATCAAGGTCTACGCCATCTCTCACCTCAAAGCAAGCAGCTACACCTGGAATACCACGGCATACTCGGAGGAAGTCGGCGGGGTCAAAAACGCCGGACGCGCCGAAGAAGGACGATAATTGGTGGGAAGCCGCGGCACTTTTTGAATTTATGCAGAAAGCAGTAAACCAACGAGTTGTGCGCCCAGGAAGAAATCAAATAACTTTGGATCGGGTTGCAGAGTTGGTTGTTAGGCGTTATGAGATTGACGAAGTGGAGACTGCAAAAACGGTCCTACTGGTGCATGCGCAGAACCTTTGCTACATGATGGACCATCCGCGAAGAAAAGCTGTACAATTCTTCGCAGATGAGCCAATATATCAAGAACTAGCAGCTGGACATAACTTATCTGCAGCTGAACAGAGACGAGCAGAAGACGTTGAGCTCAAACCACGGAAAGATCACGCAAGGCTAAGAGATGGGCAGAGTGATTCGTCAGATACATCCGACGAAGAAGACGAAGACGATGAACTACGAACGCCTGCTCGACGACCACCAGGCAGACAGAAGAAAGGCCGCCTGTCAGTCCTGCGACCAAAAACTGGTAACTTCTCCGGCAAGAGTAAACGTGTGATCATCAAACCAGGTAAACAAATAGCCGGCAAGGGCAAAGCACCCGTAGCAGCCAGTGACGCCTCATCAGAATCGCAAAGCGAGGATGATACAAATAGCAGTTCAGACCTGGACATGGACAACACGCCAACCCAAGTCCTATCACCAAGTCGCGAGAAGCGAAAACTAGACGGCACAGACACCGAGCACGAAGCAAAAGATGCTCGAAGAAAACGACGAAACAGCACCTCTTCCTCTCCGCCCACAACAAACGATTCCGACTTCAGTGAAGCAGACGCAGAAGCCAGCGCTTCTCTACCCCTTCCCCTCCGACATCTCCCCGCATCAGCATCAAGCGACAGCAAACCCACCATCTCCCCTCAAATCGTATCCACCCCACTCCCCACCTACGAAGCCAACGGACCCCGCGACTCGTGGCTCTGCAGCTTCGACGGCTGCACCCAGCGCATATACGGCTGCAGCAAGGAACTTGGTCGCCAACTCATCACCGAGCACCTGGAAGACCACAGCCGCGGGCGCGACAAGGTGGTGGGCATTCTATGGCGAGAACAGAATAAGTTGCATTTACCTGTTAAGTAAGTTTGCCCCCCTAATATGCAAGGAGAGTGTGAAGTAGAGGTTATTTTTGTGGGATGAGAAGCTAATGACTGGGACTACAGTAATTTGATTAAGAAGATTAGGGAGATGAGTGAGGCCAGTACTCCGTTATTTCCGGCTCAGCAAGGAGGTGTGAAGGGAGAGAAGGTTAGGCCGATTGAACGGCCCGTCTGAAGACATGTGTGTGGAGATTAGTATACGTTGAAGATATGGGGGTTGTTGGATACGCCTCGTTCTTCTCTGACTTTTTATGAATAAGCATTTTTGTCATTCTTGCCTCTCTTTTTTGCTTCGAAATCCCTCGTTTTCTTCCTCTTCAAAACTCATTTTCCGCTTCGTCCTTGTTTCTTCGCTGCTTTCTATGCTTGGTCGCACGTCTTCTAGTCCCGGTTCACACGCTTCCAGTATCGCACTTGCGTCTTCGTATGCGGCTCCCGTGTCCGGATCAACACGCCATTTGGGATGCGGAAAGGGGAGGGCGTGCAGTGGAGTTCTGAGATCGCTTTCTTCGTATCGAGTGTCAAGCGCGATGAGGGGACCACATGATGCAGGGTGGGTTTGCATATGGTGATCTTGATGGTGTTGTGATAACACTGTGAGTACGGGTGATGCGGCCGAGGCCGAGGAAGCGCTGGGTTCCGGAGAGGCCATGAGGAATGCGTCTGTATGTGTTGTCCGTCTTGGTGGTTGTGGAACTCGATCTGTTAATACTGAGACAGAGTGTGCTATGGAGATGAGATATAAGAGGGTATAGTCCAAGGAGATAGATGTCACACACGAGGACGATGCTATGTAGCGAACAGAAGATCAAGGAACATGCGGACTTGGGAGCTGTCTTTAGCTAAATGTTCAAGTGTGAATTGGAACGTTTTCTTTGTTTCCCGGAATTAGGTTTGGAAGGGATAAGGGCGTCACTAGTTAGGACTACTTCCAGCACACACGTCAATATCTGAAAACCAGTAAGATGATGAAGTATCTTATTCGTAAATACCCAATTACTTTTATACGCTAATGGTCTTGAAAACGTTGAATCCTGATCCGCCGGTAGCCATGATGGCGCCCGGAATCTGTGGGTGCCAGTGTGCCTCCTTGATTTGCTCCATGTAGTGCACAAATAACAGTTGTGGCGGTACGTCTTGTACGCCTGCTGTGTATTTGCTCTCCTCGTCGTCAAGCTCGACGGCAAGATCCCACAATGTGAGCGTGTTGTCACCGGCGCAAACAAGCACGATACTGTCGTCTGTAGGGTGCCATTCGACAGAGGTGATCTGTTCTTTGTGGAATGTGTAAGATGCGACAGGCGAAGGCTTCTTGTCGCTGGACATGTCGGTGGATGGCTTCCATTGTCGCAAGTCCCAGACTGCCCACTCACCATCGTCTGCACCAGAGGCGAGAAGATGAGCGGTCTGATGCGACCAGCTGAGTACGTTGACATCAGTCTTGGAGGCCTGGACACTGAGCACTGGTTTCCGTGATTTTGATCGAGCATCCCAGATCTTGACTGTGCCGTCGCTTGATGCTGAGGAAAACACGGTCTTCTCAGTTGGAGACCATTGCAGCTCCTCGACTGAGCCCTGGTGGCCGGTAAAAGGTGTGGTGTCAGTCACAAACCCTCCACCTTGCGTCCTGGTCGTAGCAAATATCTTTCCAGCGCAGTCGCCCGTGAGAAGCTTGCCTTCTGGTACCTTGGGAGACCAGTCTAGCGCATAGCCCTCGTTTGATCCGTGAGCTCGGATGGTGCAGACTGGTTTATTTTGTGCGGGAGAGATGGTGGTGCCGGGTGTATCGAAAGAGGTGAGATGTGGGGTGACGTCGTGAATAAGAACCTGGCCTGACTCTGTCATGGCGGCTGTGAGAGTCGTTGGGGGTTGCGCAGATGTTGCTTGTGGTGTTTGGTGTGCTCGTATACGGTTCGTGCAGCTCGTCAATGGTATCGACTTGGTCTCCAATATGGGATCGGATGCCTCGTCATCCGAATCCGAGTCCTCATCTTCCTCATCTTCCTTCTCCATGCGCGACAAACTGCTCATTTTCATGACCATGATCTGGTTTTCCTTGTCCCTTCCCCGTGCTGCTTGTGTGCCGGCGACTGCGTACACGGTTGCGGGGTATGTTTTGCGATCTGAGCCTAGGTTGTCGGGTACAATGTCGCAGGACAGACAGGGCCATGGCGCTTCTAGGGTATGCAGCATATCATATGTCGAAAGATCGGGGTTCAGCGTCTCGCCGGGGGAGAGTTTGTGGCGTCCTGGAATAAATGTGCCTAGAGAAATAGTTAGCAGCATATTCCAGTATGGAATATGGAACTGTTTGACCTTTGTCGATGTCCATGCCATTTTCGCGCTCTTCGGCCTCGCGCTCCTCATCTGGCCGTCCGTCTACTCCTGCCTCGAGAATCTCATCCTCGCTCTCGAATTCGTCCTCGAACTCATCCTCGAATTCGCCTGCCTCGTTCTGGGCGTCGACTTCCATGGGCCGCTCGCCATTCTTGATAGCCTCCAGCTCTTGCTCTGACTCTGCCGCTCGCTTTGCCATGTTTTACGTCTGAATATATTCTTGCGTGTGGGTGTGCTGGGGCGAGTCGCAAAAAAAAGTCGCACAAGTGTGAATTGGAAAACGAACTTTTTGAATAACTAGTACGCGATAAGCGGCTTATCGAGCACCAGCCACAGCAGCCCCTCGCAGTGGCTTGTGGCTTGGCGAACCAGAACACGGCGAGCCATCAGCGCTACCCCATGATACCCAATTGCATCGCGGCTAGCACTCAGTCAACAAGTCGCCTTCAGCTCACAACACACACGCCCCTTTTGTCCCCGAATGCCATCGCACGCGTGAAAGTGGCCCTGCAAACTCCTCGAACGTCGCGTCTGCCGGGTCTTCCTTGTCTGTCGCTCTCGACGCGTGCGCGCCCTCAGCTCTCGTTGCTGCCGAATATATACCGCTAGAAGTCGCTGCCGCTGCCATGGAAGAGTACTCGAGTCAGGCGCCTGTGCCAGAAACACTCCCCCAACCTGTCCAGGTGCCGCAGGAGCAACTGGGGTCTGACCAGCTGCAGCCTGAGCCCGTACCTGTTGATGAACACGAGGCGCAAAAACATATGGACCAGACCATGGACACGAACGATGACAGCATGGCCAGCACCATTACCGCCAACACCGTCACACCGCTACCAGATCCAGCCCAATCTAACAGCCTCAATAACAGCCCTTCCCCATACGGACACGAGCCTCACCGACCATCGACGTCATACTCGGACACCGCCTACCAGTACACAACACACAATGGCTCGCGCTTCACTACATCCTCAGATGCCGATACTCCTCCGCGGCACGGCTACTACGACTCCAGCAGAGAGGCACACGTCGGCCAATCGCACTCGCGGCCTAGCTCACAGATGGGACGGTACCCGACCTCAGAGGGCGGCGCCCGGTCAAACTCATATCAAGACCAACAACGGAGCGCACAACAACAACAGGAAGCAGTCAAAAATGCCAGCGTGGTCATCAAGGTCGGCATGGTCGGAGACGCGCAAATCGGAAAGACCAGTCTTATGGTCAAATATGTCGAGGGTAGTTGGGACGAAGACTACATCCAAACATTAGGTGCGTTACACCATGCTTTTTTCTAGAGGTTGCAGTTTCTGACACGCGCAGGTGTCAACTTTATGGAAAAGACCATCTCGATCCGGAACACCGAAATCACATTCTCTATTTGGGATCTAGGTGGTCAACGTGAATTCGTCAACATGTTGCCATTAGTCTGCAACGATGCCGTCGCGATACTCTTCATGTTTGACTTGACGCGTAAGAGCACCCTCAACTCGATCAAGGAGTGGTATCGACAAGGGCGCGGCTTCAACAAGACTGCTATCCCTTTTCTAGTCGGCACAAAATACGATCATTTTGTCAACTTTCCCCGAGAAGAACAGGAAGAAATTTCTAACCAGGTACACACGATATTTGGATCCTGGATGCCAGCCTAGTTTGCTAACCAGGTATAGGCCAAACGATTTGCACGAGCAATGAAGGCTAGTTTAATCTTTAGCTCAACAAGTCACAGCATCAACGTGCAAAAAGTAGGAAATATCCCTGTTCAAGCTCGGATATATGCTGACCTTGTCTCAGATATTCAAGATCGTGCTATCGAAAGCATTCGACCTCAAGTGCACGATTCCTGAGATAGAAAACATCGGCGAACCACTTCTCCTCTACCAGGCCGTCTAGTCGCCGGACCGACGAGTGAGACCCCGGACAGAAGGGTCGCGGATGAACCTGTCTGAGAGGCAGATGGGGCGCGTCTTTTATCGGAATGTTACCATGAGCGAATGACTTCATGATTGATTTGCGTGGGATTGCATGGCTCGGCGATTGGAGCACGGAGCTATACATATATGTCGGGCACAAAATTGGCGTTCTTCTGCTTTGTATTCGCAGAGGCGCTTGTAAAGTTGGAGCCATGAGAGCTCAACTGGGACAATGGAATGAGAGCGTTGACTTGCACAGGCGGCGCAGTCTTGCAGCATAGTATATTATAGTTTAATGAAGAGTCGCGGGATCGCAGTACCTATGTGCATGTATGTTTACAAAGTACGTGACTTTGCAACGCGTACGAGGGGCAAGTTTAGGCGAATGACGTAAGCTTCCGCGACTAAAAGTTCGAGACATGCGCAAGTAACTTTGGTCAACACTTACAACCATCTGTGCGCGCACTTGCTAGAACAAGAACGAGTTCGCATCGAATACCGCGCGTGTTCGAACATGCTATAGAAACTCAAAAGCGGCTTACCAAATTTCGACTAGTGGTTCCGAAAAAAAAGCACTCCATCTGGTTCTTCGCATAGCAGACGTTTTAATACGCGACCACATCAAACAGCACTCTTTCTTGTGCTCCACACACGCACAATGGCACTACCGTCCATAGCCCTGCCGGGCCAGCTTCTCGGCAGCATTGACAAGTACTCTCCGGGCCCTGGAACGCACATTTATGAATCGCAAATCTACGCCTCAATAGCAGGACCAGTGGTGTCTGTAGGCTCGGCACCACAACCGACACCAGGGAGCAACAAAGCCAAGCTACCACCTCTCGTCGCGATAACCCGGCCGCCCAGCTTCAGCGACCCAGGCATCCTAGGTCCCAACTCGGGGGGCGGTGTGCCCCTGCTGCCAACGGTGTCCAGCACGGTGCTAGTCCGCATAACGCGTTTGGGCCCACGCTTCGCCTCGTGCGAGATCCTCGTTGTCGACGACGCCGTATGCCGGGAAGCCTTCCTCGCGCAGATCCGGCGCGAAGATATTCGCGCAACGGAAAAGGACAAGATCAAGATTGAAGAAAGCTTCCGCGTTGGCGACTTGGTGCGCGGCACCGTGATTAGTCTGGGGGACAGCGGAAACTACTACGTTGCGACTGATCGAAATGAGTACGGCGTTGTACTTGCAAGGAGCGAGGAAGGGCGCGTCATGCACCCTGTTAGCTGGAGGGAATTCAGGGACCCAGTCAGTGGAAAGACGGAGTTGAGGAAGGCGGCGAAGCCGTTTTGAAAGAGTCTTGAGATATGTCTGTATACCGTATACCCCCTCCCCTTTCTTCTCTCGAGAAGATCACCCTCCCAGAAAAAAATATCTCAGCATACTACTTGTTCTCAAAATACGAGATGGAGCTGCAATTAACTACCTCGTATCTTTTTTAACCCGCCCACCACATCCATCCCACGTTTGCCTATGGCAAGGGAAAAAAATCCTCCTAGTAATGCAAATCCGGGTCCTCCCGTTTTGAACGGGAATGATTTGGATTATTCTTCGCCCATCTCCGCCGTCTAAGAAAAGCAACACACTACTACTTACTACCCGCAACACGCACATTACTCAACCTTCCCTCCGAACTTAACCACTGTTTCACCCACGCAAGCATTCCCCTCCTACCCCCAAACCCCCACACACATTCCTAGTTCACAACCCTGATCTTCCTCTTCTTTCGTGCTTTTTTTTTCCCGCACCTCTCGAGTCACAGCCACACACACACACACAAAGTAGGCGCGCCCAGCCACACTAATGTCCCGAAGCTACTAAGAAAAAACGTCACGGGGAATACCCCAGGCCAAAAAAAAGAAGGCTAGGGAACGACAAGTGCAAGGGGAGGGGGTGTCGTTCCCTTGCGCGTTAAACTTTATTTCTTATTTTACATTTTTTTTTTAAGATGAGGGTTGTTAAAGGCATTGTTGTTCTTTCGGGGGTGGATTTGGGGTAGTTTGGGTAAGGGGGGTGCAAGGTGGGTGTGGAGGGAGAGGAGGAGGAGCTAAGAATAGAGGGTGGAGGGAATTGAGCATTTTAGGGTTGTGGGGAGGGGGGTTCAAGGGTGAAGGGGAGATGGAGGTGATGCGAGGGTGATATTGCTATGTATCTTTTTGAGATGAGTTGGGAAACTTGGGGTAATGTTGATGGACACGGGATTGTGGTGAAAAAGAGGGTAGTAGACAAGATCAACACTAGTACGAAGATTGGGGGGTGAATGCAGTACATCAAATATTCAGCAGCAGAACAGAATGCTTTTCATTTTTCACTTTTAGAGTAGATACATCGGTACAAATCAACCACGCCAAGTGCAATATACTGATAAACAGCTTCAGAAAGATAAGTAGATGTGAATAAATAAAATATATAGAAAAAAACTTTGCGTGGCCTCTTTTGATGGGACCGAGGTCGCTGCTCCAAGAACGAAAAAGGCTTCCTTCATGTGGAAAGCAGCAAGAACAAGATAGATCATCTCCAAAATCCGAAACTGATAACCTCTTCTCTTTCTCTCTTTCTCTCTTTCCCTCTTTCCCTCTTCCCTATACTCTAATAAATGTGATAACCCAACTCTTCGACATACACACCGTCCATCTTCTTTTTTTTTTCCTAGACGGTGCAGTCAAATTACAAAGATAAACAAAGGCGGACCTCGGGCAGATCAAACGCCGTTTATGTGCCAGGAAAACTTCCTTGTTGATGCGCCAAAACTCCAATCATCATGATGGGATACACCAAAAAGCTCCGTCGTCTTTGCCCATGCCTCCTTGAGCCATCTTTCCCTATGGCGAGCCATGGGCTCCATACTGTCGACGATAGCTACCTGTAACCATGCTCTTCCAATGCTCTTCTTGAATCTTACAATACTTGCTTGCTCGCAAGAGAAAAAATACAACAAGTCTTGACCCGGCCTTGGGGATGCGGGTTCTCTACAGCACGCCACCAGGCAAAGGTGTGCCTCTGTTCTGGTTGCCCCATCCAAAGCTCTCTGTCTGGGGGTTGACAGGCCGTACGTCGTTGCCGCCCACGGTACTAACGTGACCTTCTTGTGGTGCGGCATGCTTCCTAAGCATGAACATGGGTTTCCGGCCTTCTTTATCGAGCTGCTTGAACAGAATCAAAGGCCTCTCGTTCAGTCCCAAGCAACGCTCTTGATCGCCGTGAACAATATACAAAGCATATTGTCGCCAGTCTGCTGTAATGTTGTATTTCTTGAGCGCAACGGGAAGGACTTTGTGACAAGGGTCATCGATGGAAACGCGGAATGACTTGAATATTTCGACTTGCGGGTTCGTGGAGGGTGTGGAAGAGGAAGTGCCCGATGTGGGGGCGTTCATTGAGCTAGAGCCACCAGAGAGTGGAGGATCGCGTTCTTCGGGGTTCGGTGTTGGCGCAGCATTGTTTCGCATAGGTCGCGAGGATAGTGGTGCGGGAGTGGCGCGGGGATCGCGGTTCCGGTCGGATATGGAGTTGGCATCGGAGTTCCACGTGTTGGTTTGGCTCCAGCCAGAGTTTGTGTCATGGTCGTGGCTGCGGGGTATGTCGCGGCTGTATTGGCGACTTGAGGATTGTGTGTATGCGGGCGATGTAGGCGAGGGTTGGGCAATAGAGTTGGGCGACATTTGTGGGCCGCCGCTGCCGAGGGATGCTGTGAGGTGTGAGGAAGCTGCGACGGCTGCTGCTGAGGGATCCAACGAAGAATGATCGACAAGGGCACGATGCTCTTGGATGGTTGGAGAAGGATTTTTTGGCGCGGACCCAAGGAAAAGTTTCTTGGTGGAGAACTTACGCGACAGACTGCTTCCAGCAGATCTCTCTTGAGTTGCTGGTGGGGAGGTGAGAGTGTGCTCATGGGGAGTCGGAAGTGGTTGGTTGTCTTTCAACATGCGAATTAGTGGTAATATCTCCTCGCGCAGGCGCTTATTCTCGTCCATGACGCGGCTGAGGTCTTCTCGAAGATGGCGCAGTTCCGATTCGGCCGTATGGATACGTTCGTCACGCGCTTGGACTACTCGAATGACTCTGGCAAAGTCATCTTGTGTAGGCGGGGCTTCCTGCGCCGATGTGTCGGCAGCTATGCATTGTTAGGGCCTGGAGGGTGCGAAGAAAAGCAGATGGCAAAAGAAGGAAAAGAAAAAAAAAAGAACACGCACACAATGGAACGTAGTCATCAGGGTCCATGGGCACATTCTGCCGTATCTTGATGTCATAGACGGCCTTGAGGATGGTGAGACGGTGGCCCACACTGCCGACGCCCAGTTCTTTCAGCTCCGCATGCTGTAGTGCGGCCAATACGTCTCCGGTAATGCCCTCGTCTGTAGGAGAGGAGATTAGTAAAAACACACATAGACACGGACAGAGCCAAGGTGGGCGGAGCAAGGCCACGTACTAGCAAAGGTATCCGAGTATTGCTCGAGGCCGAGATCGGCTATGAAGTCGGCCGTCTGATCTTCATTCCACTCCATGATGTGCCCCGTTGGGCTGCTCTTGCTGTCGCGGGAATGGGTAAAGGTGGTGGGCGTGTGTTCGGTGCTGAGCGGGCCGGAGCTGGTGGGTGAGCTTTCGTACTCGACGGGCAGGGTCGGGCTGGAGATGGCCTGGCGCTCAAACTCGTCGTCGGCATCCGAATCCTCGTGGTACTTTGTGGTGTATGCCATGACGCGAGGGGGCTGAAGGAGGAGGGGAGGCCGAGGGCTGGCACAGAGGTATTGGTAGAGATGTGGGTAGAGAGAGATATCGAATCTCGGCCGGTGATGATGCCAAGGCCTCTCTCTTGCAAGCAGGCAGGCTCGTGGAGGGACAAGGTCTGTGTTATCGATGGCGGTTCGGCGCTAGACTCGAGGCTGGCCCCAGGGCGATTGGGGCACCCTGTCTGAGACGAAGCGAGATTGAGACGGCGTGTTTCGTCGATGGCGGGAGCAGGGCGGGAGTGCAGGCTCAGTCTCAGATGCACAGCTAGCCGGTGGGGCAGAGGTGAGCAGCGAGGCGGGGAGAGGGAGAGGGTTGTCGTCGCCGGGCGAGTGGCTTGCGGCTAGGCGCTTTGTCGTCCGACGGCCTGAGGGGGAGAGGGCGTGTCGTCAAAGCAAGCAGCAGCAGCAGCAGCAGCGGCGGCGGGCTGTGCATTCGACCGTGCGAGCAAGATGACGAGCAGATGCAACAACATGCGCGTGGGGGGACAGGACAGCACGCAGGCCGGTGGGGAGGATGGGATAAAGAGAGAGATAATGGGAGAGGGAGGGAGAGGGGAGAGAAGAGACCGCTGGCTGGAAAGAAAAGAAAGAACGAACGAACGAACGACAGCGCCAACAGGGCGGGCAGGCTGCGTCTGCTTCTGCATCTGGATTGCCAATACCCTATACCGTCCGACAGGCGGCTAGCTGGGCAGCCGGCGGCGTCCGTGCTGGCTCGACGCTGCTGCTTGGAAGCCAATATTGCGATAAAGCATGCAGGTACCGACCGCGCCCGCTAACATCCCCTACAACCACATGTACCTCGATGGCAGTACATAGTACATCGTCCACTGCCTACACAGCACTACATACTACATGCAGCACCCACGTCCACGCATCAAGCATCAACCCACACGTAACACTCCCCCGCACACCCCATTGCCCGTGGCCTCTCCTTGCTTTTTGGCACTGCACCCTGCCTGCCTGTCTGCCTGCCTCTCCTCCATTCATAACACCGCCCCAGCCTAGCAGCACTATTAAATCACTATCCCATTCTCGCCCTCTCCCTCCCTATCACCTCGCTAGCCACACTCTCCACCCAGCCCATGCGAACTCGGGATCTTCACCGCCAACGCTTAAGTAAACTAAACCCCTCCTCCACCCTGGCTGGCCCGTCGCCAAATCGGTTACTTCCGCCCGCCGCACCTCACGTCGCACCTGACAAGGAAAGCTGCCATCCCTATATTACGACATACTACATCGCCGGCCCCCCCCCAGTAGCGAGAAAGCACAACCCCACGCGCGCCCCCAACCCACGTGAACAGGATCAGCAACTACCGCGACTTTGGGAAGCTGACCCGGTATTGCTCTCTTCCAACGTCGTCCCTGGAGCCTCCTCTTTGTTTTTATCGAAATCACACTCCAATCCTTCCCTTTCCGAGTCTTAATTCGCAATCAATTAACTCCTCACTCCCCTTTCCCTATCTCCACTCGGCTTTTGTTTTTTCTTGGTTACTAACCCCCGTCTCTGATCCAATAAAATCGCCTGATTCCGCGAGGGAGGGAGAGAAAAGGGCCAATCCCCATACTATACCCAATCAAACCCTCCAACCAACCACCCCGGCCAAACCTCCATTACCCAAAAAACCAACAACTCCTTTCTTTTCAAAGCTATCCAAGAAACCCACCCAATTACCGGAAGCACGGCCACCTACCCGCTCGCTCCCTGGATTCTCCACATAAAAAAACATCCGATCACATAACGCATCATCACGCATCAAACCATCATGTCCGACGCCCCCATCCCCATCACCACGCAGCAAGCCCAGTCCGGCATCTCGCGCGACCTGCGCAACAACATCTACTCGGCCCTGCTCGCCGGGCCCGGCATCCGCAACATCGAGGCCACGCTCGACGAGTCGCTGCGCTCGTCGGGCTTCAAGGACGCTCTCAGAGCCTACATTACCGAGCTCTTCCGCTCGGGCCAGGCCACCACGTGCGAGGAGGCCAGAAACCTCGCTATGCAGCGTATCCGTGAGCACACGCGTCAGTTGGACGGTGCCAGCGGCAACAACAGCAGTAGCAAGCAGCAATCCGCCACAAACGGTCTCAGCGATGACCAGCTCAACGGCGCCGACGGCCCCGCGGACGACGCCCTGGACTTTGATCTCAAAATCCCCAAATCAGCAATCGATGCCGGCGCCAAGACGGTCATGAAAGAGTTGGAAAAGGTCTGCGAGATTACATATGAGGATGATAAGTGATGCCTCTTCTTCTTCTTTGCCCATTCATGCACCCTTCTATCTCACCTCTCTATCAAAACCTATGGATCATCACATTCCAAGAGGCCACATTGTCTGTCCAAGCAAAAAAAAAACTACTATAGGGCCAATGCCACCGTTGCAAAAAACGCTATTCAGGGCCCCCCTTCCCTTCCTCACGGAACCTTGTGCTTGCACCTTGCCACCGTTGCAAACCCTCGGATCCACTATTCGCCGGCATATCCATGCACAAACACATATATACATACTTAAGTACATACTCGCTGCACCTCCTCTACTACTACATCATTATCATTACATCGCAACGACAGCGAATGTAGACTTGTACATACAGACGAGATTCCATGTAGTAGCTACAACCTCTTGTTGAACAAATAATGTACGTAGCCCAATCTACCACCATAGTGCCAGGGAAATTCCCTCGTCACACTAGACATCAATCAATCACATCAAATCACATCACAATCACAATCACAACACTATATAAATCTTCTTCTTTTTCTTCATAACATGCATTCTCATTCATTCACTGCATCATGGCAACTACTGCTGCTGCTACCAATATCTCATCGTCATCATCATGTCTCCCCAATTATCCCCCATGTCGGCACTCATCCAGAACCCTCCAAAGGCCCGGTTCATGCATTGCCTGCCGTGAAGAAAAAAAAACGCTAAACCCGTCTCTCGTAATAGCTATATCATCCCAGTCCCATTCTTCTGCCCGCCCTGCTACAACCTTTCCTTAGTTGTACAGGTCCTCGTCCTCGCCACCTGCACCAAATGTGTTCTGGTCGCCACCAGCCGCGGCGTTCTCCGCGTCAGGGAAGCGGAAGAAGCTGGAGCCGCCAGAGTTCTTCATTGATTGCGCAAAGGCTTCATATCGGCGAATCTCGACATCGGTCACCGAACGACGGGCAGAACGCATAGCCTCTTCAAAGTGCGCCTTGGTCAGCACAGGTACTGGGTCCTCCTCGTCAACCTCCATATCGACATCCTCGCCAGCAGCCTCGCGAGCCTTGCGACGCTCAATGTCAATCGCAATCGACTGCTTGATCGCCAGCTTGACGGCTCGCTGGGTCACGAAACCAAGATCGGCACCAGAGAATCCGTGTGTGTTCTGCGCAATGAAGTCGATGTCAACATCGTCAGCCACAGGTGTCTTGCGGAGCTGAGCCTTGATGATGCTGACACGTGACGCCAGATCAGGCAGAGGAACGTAGACAAGTGTGTCCAGACGACCAGGACGGCACAGCGCGTTATCGAGCTGCTCCGGTCGGTTGGTAGCACCAATGACGAACACGTTCTTCTTTGATGTCATACCGTCCATCTCAGTCAGAAGCTGGTTGACAACACGGTCTGAAGCACCGCCAGCATCGCCTTGGGATCCACCACGCGACTTGGCAATAGAGTCCAACTCATCAAGGAAGACAACGCAAGGTGCGGCAGCACGAGCCTTGTCGAAGATGTCACGGATGTTGCTCTCAGACTCACCGAACCACATGGAGAGCAGTTCGGGTCCCTTGATGGAGATGAAGTTGGCCGCACACTCGTTGGCGACAGCCTTGGCAAGAAGTGTCTTACCGGTACCAGGAGGACCGTAGAAGAGCACACCTCGTGATGGGGACATGCCAAACTTGAGGAACTTGTCGGGGTGGTCAACGGGATATTGCACGGACTCAATGAGTTCGCGCTTGACGTCCTCCAAACCACCAATGTCCTCCCATCGGACGTTGGGCACCTCCACAACAGCGACCTCACGGAGAGCTGATGGGTTAGATACGCCGAGAGCGAAGCGGAAGTTCTCCATGGTAACACCGAGCGAGTCGAGCACTTCGGCATCGATGGTGTCCTCATCAAGGTCGATCAAATCCATCTTCTCACGAATCTGCTGCATGGCAGCCTCAGAGCACAGCGACGCCAAATCCGAACCGACGTAACCGTGGGTCTCGGCGGCGATGGTCTGCAGGTCGACGTCGTCGGCGAGCTTCATGTTCTTGGTGTGGATCTGCATGATCTCGAGACGGCCGGTGGGGTCGGGAATACCGATGTCGACCTCACGGTCGAAACGACCGAAACGACGGAGAGCAGGGTCGATAGAGTTGGGACGGTTGGTGGCGGCCATGACGACAACGTTGGAGCGAGCCTTCATACCGTCCATGAGGGTAAGGAGTTGAGAGACAACACGGCGCTCGACCTCACCGTTGGTCTTCTCACGCTTGGGCGCAATTGAGTCGATTTCATCAATGAAGATGATAGCGGGCGAGTTCTTCTCGGCCTCCTCGAATGCCTTGCGCAGATTTGACTCTGATTCACCAGCCATCTTGGACATGATTTCGGGACCATTGATCAGGAAGAAGAAAGCACCAGTCTCGTTTGCAACGGCACGAGCCATCAGTGTCTTACCGGTACCAGGAGGGCCGTACATGAGAATACCACGCGGGGGCTTGATACCGATTGACTTGAAGAGCTGAGGATGCCGCAGTGGCAGCTCAACCAACTCTCGGATCTGTGCCATCTGCTTTCGGCAGCCACCAATGTCGTCGTAGCCGACCTCGTTGAGGTTGCCCTCTTCATCTTCACGCTGGATGGGCTCGCCTTCGCAGTGGATGACGGTATCTTGTGCGACGATACCAAACTCTGGTGGGTCGACTTCAACGACCTTGAACTCGACTTGTCGCATACCACCGCGGGCTGTGAAGGTGTCGCCTTGGCGGACCGGTCGGTAGGCTTCGCGGAAGTATGGCGCAAGGAAAACGTCGAAGAGCGAACCGGTGATACCCTCAACGGTGTCGGCGATGGGGAGGACTGCAATGCGCTTGGCCTGTGATAGAAGTCAGAATTGAGCAGAAATCGCAGTTTTGTAATAATGACACATACATATTTGATGTCGGGGCACGGGTGGATGGTGATAACGTCGCCGTGCTTGACCCGCAAGTTGTGGCGAACAACACGGTTTATCCGCGCTGAGCCGTCATCGAGATCGTCATCAGCGAGCACGATGAGGACGGTGTCCTTTCGTTTCTTGCCCTTTACGAGGACTGTGTCACCGCGGAAGAGCTGGAGGGTCTCCATGGTGTTGTTTGAGAGGGCGATGATAGAGTTGTCATCGTTGACGGCATCGGTAACGCTACAGAGGTCAGTAACCAATTCAAAGTTTCATTTCCAGATGTACTCACATCAGCGAGTTTGGCTTCTTCTTCTTCTTGAGAATGGCGGTCGCGGTCTCATCGTTCTGTGGCGGGTTAGCGGGGCCGTCGCATCAAGAGCATTGATCAGTGCCTACCTCCTTGGGCTCAGCGCCGTCCGGGTTTCTATCGAGATGTAAGTATGTTGTCAATTCTAGAGCTGGTAGCAATCAACTCACTTTGAGAGATCCGGCTTCGGCTTCGTGTGGTCTGGTTCAGCCGACATGTTGCTGGTGTGTCTATGTGATGTGCTGCGGGATTCGGGATTCCGGTACAAAGAGTGACAGTTGACGCAGCAACGCAGGTGTAAAGGGTATCGGTGGGTAGGGTGGGGGGTTAGATGGAGTTTAAACGACCTTCTATGCCTGGGGCGTGGTGGTTTAAGTAAGTTGGAGCTTGAACAGTCGGTGATCTCACTGTTAGAGCTAGCTCGATGTTGCCTTAAGGTCCGTGCTCGGTCCGCAACGCCATTGGAAGTTGCTGGAACCGCTTAGACAAGCAAAACTAAGTAACTACTAAGAAACACTGTGTCCCCTTCACCACGAGCTGTATCCCATTGCCACCTACAGGCGCCGGCTTGGCCAATCATTATCCCGTGGGTACCAATACTAGCCGTACCCAACTGAGACTGGCGTTGCTACGCGTCCTCCTGGAGCCTGCTACAGCCTCACTTACGCCACCGTAGGAACGCCAAGAGTGATGTCCATATCAGTTCTTCGGCTGTTTACGATAAGTGAATCTGACCTGAACCCGCCGGCGGAGCATAACAGCTTGACATGCCCTCACTGTTTCTCGCTCTCTCTCGCTCTCTCTGGATATTAATAAGACTAATGGCCAGCGTGGCTCCAGCAAAAGCAAGGTGCGGTGGTTTCACGTTGTGATGGGGGGCCTTCACGTATCGATAAGGCATATTGCCCGAAGCCCCGATTTCGTATAGTACGATGCCCGCCTGCTGGTATGAGACAGTAGGTTTTCAATTCTGTCAGTTCAGCAGCACATGTGTCCTGCGAAAATAGAAGAACAGAAGATACATGCCGTTATAAACCATTTAAAGATGCGAAAGTACCGCTCATCAACCATCAACCAAGTCCAAATGTCCACATGTCCATGACTCGCCTACTATGCTCAAAACATTGAATAACTACAACTAGTTACACAACACTCATTTCATAAGTGAAGAGTCACATGACAGCCAGCAAAGCAAAAACACACTATCAATTCACAGTGTAAAACATTAGAATTTCCTGTAAAATCTCTCATTTCGAAAGCATAAATCTACGGGTCTCATCTTATCATGACTATTCCCCATAGTTTAGCAATAAACCTAGCTCTCTCAGTTGCTCATCAAGGGCTTCCAAGTCCTCTTCTCTAGCCCTTGGGTCCGCAGCTTGACGTTGTCTCAGGCCCCGTATGGCACTCCTGACAGTTCGCAATCGAGTCTTCTGAGCTATGTAATCTGCCACTTCTCTTCTCATCATGCGCTTCAACCTCTCGATATCCTGGCCATTTCCGCGGTCCTATCGCCGTTCAGCGAGCCATTGGTTCGTCTCCGTCCAGGCTTGCTTGGTAGCTTCCGGGATTGTCGCACTGCTTGCACTGTTGACTCCAGCGTAGATGGCGTCCCACATGGAGAAAGCCGTCGTGAGGTCTTCAACAAAGTTGAGTGATTGTGGGAAGTAGCGTGTTGATGCTGTTTCAATCACGCGGGTTTTGGTTTCCACAGTGGTGGGATCGGCGTCGTTGCTAAGTAACTCATCAAGGTAGGATTTGACGGCAATGCTCAGTGCACAATTATTCGGTAAAAGGAAGGGAAGTCTGATGAACGTCAGCATGCTACAAGAGATGAACAGTCTCCAAAACCACTTACTTCATAGCGACTGATGTAATATCAACATGACGATTGGCACAGCCAGTCAAAAACATGTGTGTACACGCCACTTCGACAAGTTCCCGCAGAGTCTGACGGACAACGTTGATGATGGAGTTATATCCGAGAAGGTGTTGGCTGAGAGGACCAGTGAAACCAATCGGTCGGTGGTGCAAAATACCAAGACCGGCAACGCGAGATACTAGCATGTTCGAGTTCTTGTCCTTTGCTGTGGGTTTGTTAGCTATGTGAACTTGCATGTATCTAAAACTGCTGACTCACTGCTACCGCGCATTGGTGCGCCATTGTATGTAGGGAACATGTTGATATCTGAAGTCAAGAGACCCATGCGGATCAACTCGACTGCCAGCACCGCTGCCTCCTCATGCTCTGGCTTGCCCTTGAGTCCAGAGATGACAGCAGCAAGAACCTTTCCCCATTGGGTCAAGTTGTGCGTCTTCTGGTCCACATACTCACGTAAAGCGAGGAAACGCCATATTGAGTTGTAAAGGATCTCGGTGGAGGATGCGAGTGGATTCTTGTGTTCTTTCTTATATATGGTCTTGGCAGCGAAGTCAGCATCTTGTAAAGACAAGATGGCTGCCCCAAGAATTCCACAGTCCTGGTGTTCATGTTAATACCAGAAGAGAGCTAGTTGGGAAGATTGTTTACCTTGTATTTGCCAACGGCGTCTTTGAAGGTGGATTCCTTGACATTCCATGTGTCGACAATGGAGGGAGCTTGTGCTTCTGATGGCCTCTCGACGTGGATAGTAGTGGATGCCAATTTCCTATTTGAATCCGGAGGCGAAAACCAGTTTGTCTGCTCAAGGTCGTTGTGTCGATACCAGTTGTGCAGAGAGCTGGAAAGCAGGTTTATGACCGATGTCCGTAGTGGGATTAGTTTCGAGCTCACAAGATTCCTGTATTCCGGCGAGTCTCCTCCGTCCATAGGGGGAACTTCGAATATCTCGCCAGTAGTACGCCACTGAAGGATGCGTGGGCTGATGAGGCCCTTTGACATGTAGTGTAGTATCTCATCTGGTAGCCTACGACCCAGGTACTCGACCGCATCATTTGGTATAGAGGCCGGGTTCTGAGGCTCAATCTTTCCGTCCTCCGTGTAGACAGGATGGTTCTTGACAGCCAGGCGTGCCTTTTGGTACCTAGTCACATACTCTTTCCCAGAGGGCGGGACATCGTTGTTGCTAACGACAACAGAGTAGCCCGACTGGCCGTTGCTCATAATCATCTTGATGGCACTGTAGGGTTTCAAAAGCTCTGCCCTGTTTGGCGCATCCAATATGGGAAGTGTAGGGAGGAATGGCGTTCCAGCCAGTATGCAAGTGTCAAGAAAGATGTCTTCGGAAATCTGAGGAGCGCTGACGAACTTGGACAGATCGGCTATACATTTCTCTCGTCGTATGAAGCTGAATTGCCGCGTCTCAAAGTCCCATGATGTGATGAGCCGGGTGGCCTCGAAGATGAGGGTGTCTGATGAAGCGGCGATGGCGTGGACGTATTCGGTTTTCTCAAGATATGCCAGCTGTACATTGTTAGACCTTGCTGTCACATCTGCGTTGTATCTGTTACCTGAGCCCAGGCACTGTATGGTGCAACCGTCCAGCGAGTCTTTTGTTCGGTAAGGATAGATTGCAATGCGCGAAAGAGGTCTTCTGGTGTGACGTATGCTGCAACCAGTCAGTACCGTATGCAAACCACGTTCTCTCCGACTGCCATACTTGACTCTCCAAACCGAGCGACTGAGGCCTCAGCCTGGTGACTGTCGTACAAATTCCATGCATCTGCATTCACAGTCGCTTCTGCGGTCTTGTGCCCGAATGGGTTTCCCTGCTTTGTAATGTCCAACCCACTAAATACAAAGTAGGGCTCAATCTCGAAACTGCGGAAAGCGGCCAGATCTTCTTCAATGTGTTGCGCCAATGCCAGTGGAAGACCTCCAAGTGCGGGGACGAGGGGCTCCTTTGCGCGGGGGTGGTTGAGAATACGCTGGTTGAGATACTCGGCGGCCTCAATGCCTACGCGACAGCCGCGCAGCTGCTCGAGCTCGCCCGTCTCGCTGAAGGCGGCCGTCCATTGCACAAAGTCGCGGATCATGGCGCCAGTCGCGTGTGTGGCTTGCCAGATAGGCGGTGGGAATGAGGGGTGGAATTAAAGAAAAGGTGGTCCAATATAAGTTTGGGAATGATACCGTGGTACTAGTGTGGTAGGACTATGGCCAGGGCAACCGTGGATGAATTGGAAGTGTTTGCGGGGTGCTTGTGTAGGGAAATTGGGAGCTCCGACGCAGCTCCACGGCTTGGCGTGTAACGTGGGAACTTTGGAATCCCTGATCAGCCGGGCGCTAGTTCAGGTACAGCGCCGCACTGCTACGCGAGTGCATGGCGTATCGAGGTGTAGTCAATGAGCGGGCGGCATACTTCAATTGGAAAATCTTAAAATTGGAAACTGCAAGCATTACACCCTCTCTGCGTAGACTTCGTTTAGTGCATCAGCCATTGGAATACGAACATTGCCCCTCACTTGCGTTATCTATACCCTTCATTCTTTCAATCTCCTATACAAACTTTCTACAAAATGTCTAGCACCGAGCACGACCAGGGCTCTATCCCTGTCATCGACATATCAAATCCATCCGAAGAGGTAGCCCAACAAGTTCTCGATGCAGCATCTAAGCATGGCTTTCTCTACATCAAGAATGACGGTGCAACCATCCCACCTCAAGACATAGACGATATGTTCAAACTTGTAGGACCAACAATCACATAATCAAACACACAATCAAGATTGACCAAACCAGAGCAAAAAATTCTTTGCCTCCTCGAAAGATCAAAAGGCCGAATACGCAATTCACTCCGACAAAGCCGGCGGCATAAACCGCGGCTGGGTATCCATGCAAGGTGAATCGCTCGACCCCCAAGGCCAAAAGGTAATAGTAACCCCCCAAATCCCCCCTTCACCTCCACTCTCCTAACAAAACAACCCCCCTTCGTAGCAAGGCGACCCAAAAGAAGCCTTCAACATCGCCCCACCGCAACCAACCCTCCAACCCCTCCCTTCCCCCCTCTCCTCCTCCATACCCCTGATATCCCGCTTCCAAACCTCCTGCCACACCCTCTGCACGCACATCCTCTCTCTCCTCTCCACCGCCCTCAGAATCCGTGAAAAAGACTACTTCAGCACCCGCCACGACCAATCTCGCGGCCCCTCAGGTACCATCTTCCGTCTGCTGTACTACCCCAAGACATCGTCTACGGCACCAACCGACGAAACCAGCATCCGCGCAGGCGCGCACTCGGATTACGGGAGCGTCACGCTGCTGTTCCGGCTCCCCGGGCAGGCTGGGCTGGAGCTGCTAACGAAGAACGGGGAAGGCTGGGTTCCCGTGCCGGTGAATCCCGATCCGGATGCTCTGGAGCATCCGCCTATTTTGGTTAATATTGGGGATTTGCTGTGCTATTGGACGAATGGGCTGCTCAAGTCAACGGTGCATCGTGTGACGTTTGGCGGTGGTGAGGAGAGGTATAGCATGGCGTATTTTTGTCACCCGCTGGATGACGTGCGGTTGGAGGCTGTGCCTAGTGCGTTGATTGAAGAGTTTGGGCGTGAGGGGAAGGGGGAGAAGGAGTTGAGGAGTCAGAGGCGGAGGTTGGGGTTGAGTGAGGAGGGGGAGGATGAGGTTATTACTGCCAAGGGGCATTTGGAGAGGAGGCTAAAGGTTACGTATGGGATTTAAGGTTAGGGATATAAATGTTGTAAGAAATAGAGTTATGGTAAGTCATTATAGTGTCCAGAGACTATCTTGTCTATATGCATTTTTACCCAAAACACCCTCGCTATGCGCTCATTTCATGTTAATTTGATGCTGTAAATCCAGAATGCTCCGCATACATATACAAACCACATATGCATATTTCACATGTTTCATCCTCTCCTCTTCCTGCCCGCTCTCCCTAGCAGCTCTTCACCGCCAACATCTCTTACAACACCGATTTCCTCAACAGCAATGCTTTTCTCTTGCACGGTACCGCCGAGTTTCCGAATCATTTGTTCTCTTGCTTTAGCCGCACCTGGCGAGTCCCAACCCAATGTCTGACTGGCCTGATATTCCTCTATCACTACAGTGTTCTCGTTGTCATCATCTGCAAGTATATCACCTGAGCTTTCCCCACCCGACGCATTGGAACGTGTTGATGTTGCCCGGCCGAGCTGGCGCCGTATACGTGTTTTTGACGTAGCCTGATCACTAGGACCAGGTGCAGTCTTACGATTGGCACGTAGTTGCGCTAGAATAGACGAGTAGTCTTTCTCTTCTGCTGTTCCTCGAGGCTTGGACGCTTCTTGCGGGACTAGCGGCTCGGTATCTGGCGGAATGACAACATCCGGTCCAGGTTCCGAGTCTAAGGGTCTGGTGACTGTGGTTTGATTGTTTTTGGGTTTGCGGGACGCGGGGGCAATGAGCGACTCTGCAGATGAGCTTCTTGGCCGTGAGAAAGTATATGAATTGTTTAATGGGGTCGATGGTCGGGGTGGAGAGGCAGCATTGATTGCCTGATGGGGATGCGATGCTCCGCCATCATATGCGCTGATAACCGGATCATCATCTTGATTCAGATTATTGCTATCCTTACTGTGAGGGGCAGACTTGTTGGCTGTTACTGGCAAGGTCGCATCGGCGGACGGTGCAAGATTAAGCCCCCCAGGTCGCTGAGGTATTTGTTGTGGTGGCTGTCTCAACGCGACGTTCGCAGTCTGCGCTTTCTGAAGAGGCTTGGATGGGCCCTCGAGAAGTGGCTCAGTATCTACGTTTGCTTGTGGCTGGGGCTTTTGCTTTGGATCCTGCGGTGGTGGCTGAGTCGTCTTATTCAATTGATATTCATCATATGACTGCAGTCGTCCGCTGCGCAGACATGCCCACAGCCAAGTGACGTGAACAGCTGGTATGCGCTTGTCCGTCGCAAATTTGATTTTTGGTGTGTTTACAGTGGGAGGATTGCAGATCACTACTGATGTCTTTACCGACAGTTGTTCATCATACGTGGCGCCTGCCAAATGAGTCAGACTGCTGCAGTAGGTGCGGTTTTTTTTTGAATATTTACATACCCATAAGTGTGACGACTTTGGTCACATGCAGCAATTCGATGCCGGAAAACCCCGTGGAGTTGATGATCAAGCCGGAGAACCCTGACGACGTCAGAACCAATAAGGGATTTGTGGGCCATAAACATACCACTAATGCTTAGTCTTTCAAAAGGTCGGCTTAAGACGTCGTCTGCAGGATCAACGAGGCGCTTTCCATACAGGCAACGCTCGACCCACCAATTGGTGACCCAGCTTACATATGATCCGGCATGGGCCGGAAGTGCCGTCAGATCAATCTCAGCATCATGCGGTATCACGACATAGCTTTGTTTGAGTTGATCCAATGGGAAATTGTTGAGATCAATGACGCGGATGACTCGCGCACCATTACTCTCAAGATGTTGCCGCAAGATGCTTGTCTACCAGCATGTCAGCAGGGTCTAGAGCGCACGGGTGGGGAATGTTGGACCTTTTCTGCATCAAATCCATGTGGGCAAATGAGGCGCCCTTGGAAAATGCCATTATATCCGGAATCATTGTCAGGCTGCAGAGGCAGGGGTAGTTGCTGGGCATCTGCAGGGTCTCGAGGCTTCGACTCGGCAAGCGCATCATGTGCCAGGGTAGACGCATCTCTGACAGGCGACACGGGTGTATGTGTGCGTGTGCTTGCTCGCGTGCTTTGTTGCT
Source organism: Bipolaris bicolor (assembly GCA_026262445.1). NCBI lineage: Eukaryota > Fungi > Ascomycota > Dothideomycetes > Pleosporales > Pleosporaceae > Bipolaris > Bipolaris bicolor. The sequence goes on along the minus strand of JAODYD010000004.1, from coordinate 346,123 downwards.
TAGCAAGAATGTCCTCAGTCCACTCGTCCTCGTCGATCGGTCTCTCGAAGCTTGGCGCAGTAATGCCTGCCCATAGGGCATCACACTGGCTGCCTAACTTTGTGCTCGCTGAACGTCGCAGCTTTCTTCGAAACGGATTGAGTGCCTGGCTCGGTTCGGCGTCTCGTGTGCGTTTGCCCATGGCGGGCGACATGGGCTGTCTGCGGTCCCAGGCGCCCTGGCCCCGCTCTTCGACGGGCATGGTTGGGTTGTAGAGGGACTCTTCGAGCGCCATGCCTCTCTCGAGGCTCTGCTCCAGCCATTCGAGAGATACAATCTTCATTCTCCAATTCACAGCATGCTCGTATTTCTTGCCCGATGGCGTGGCGGCGATGAGATGGGTCACGGATTTGGTAAGGTCGCCATGGTATTCGGCGCCATTTGCGTCGATTGTCTCTTGGATACTCCGCCGTTGTTCAGCTATTGGGGGTCAGCGTGGGATAGTTGCACGTATGTGTGGGGGGTGGGGGTGTACGGTTGTCGAAGCCAGTGAGGCATATCCTGAGGCCAAAAAAAGTAGGCATGCGATATTCCTTTTCCAGTGCTGCCACATCCAGATCGTCGTCTCCACTCATCCAGACCTCGCGGAGAGCCTCGAGCCATGCGGGGGAGAGAACCTTGACGTCGTCGCGGGACTTTGCGACATAGCGATATTTGGCGCTGTCAATGCTGCCGACGATGAGGTGGGTAACGTCCGAAGTGAGGTCAAGCTTGATGGTCGCGCCCATCTGCGCACCAATGGATGCGAGCTGAGACTGTACAGGGACATGGGGTTAGCAGGTGCGATAGAGAAAACAGGGCGGTGGTGGGCGTACGCGCTGCTCGGGGGGAATCGAGGTGCAGCAGAGGATGGCCCCAGCCAGGGGCAGTTGGCTTGTCCCTGCATTGTGTAAGTCCATGTGGGCGAGCAGTGTGTCGGAGCGCCAAACGCACCATAGGCTCCATCTGTTGCGTCCATCACCGTGGTGGCGGCATGCGCAAGTCACGATGTTGTGTGTGGAAGTGAAGCGCCGAACGAGCAGCGTGTCCGAGCTAAGCCCGATTGTAGCGCGCGGGCGCGTTGCGGGGAAGCCTGGCAAAGCGAAGTCACGTGACGCCGCCCTGGACTTGTCGGTCAGAGAATTCTCCTGGCCTTGGCGGGCTCTCGCCTCGCCTCGTCTCGCGTCCGCGTCGGCGCCATCTCGCTGCTCCTTCCGCTCTGCCTCGAGCGATCTCCCCCAGGCGATCCAAAAGTGGCCACGCAAATGCAAGAGCAAGAAAAAAAAGCTTTTCCTCTGCCGGGTATCCACCCAGACCCCCAAACCTTGATCCGACTGTTCCAGGGATGGCATCATGACGAACCGCCCTGTTCCTGAGATCGCGCATTTGGGGCGACGAGTTGGCAGTGACCTGCTCTGCTGCCGATAGCGCAACCTGCCTCCAGATTCAGCACCCCCAGACGGCGATCAGTACTGGATTGGGGCATACACTTTTCTTTTCGACACCCATGCCATGGTGGGACGCATGCCGCTGATGCCCTGCCAATACTGCGTCAACTGCCCCCGGGTCCAGGCTACGGTGCAAGCGCCGAGTGCTAGGGCACGCAGAGTATGAGTTTTGTCGGTTGCATGAGACGGTTGCGGTCGTTGGCTTGTCTGGCGGGCTTATGGCAGCACCACTAGGTGTATACATACCATACTACTGTACGTGAACAGACTGCTGTTCCTCGTCGCATGGATGCCGTCAGCCTGGGACCGCGCGGTGCCCAGGCACACAATGACCATGCCCAGGCCCGCCCAGATAGACAGGCGGGCAATGCGGGCACTGCCATGTTGTCTCCTCCCATCAGCTGCGCGAGGATGTGTGGTTGTCTGCGTCCATGTCACGACTGCGTGCAACCTTGGCGGGTAGACCAAGGTCATGATCCATCGATCTCAGTACCTTGCCGGGTGAGCCGCCGGCGTCGGTCGCTAGCCGGCAAACGGTCTAGAAGCAGATGATAGCAGTTCAGAAACCAACGCTTGCTGCTTGTCTCCAGCGCCTTGCAATCTCTGGATGCCAGCCATGATGTCATGCATCCGAGCCTCCGTCCACGCAAGCTTACTACACCTCATTTAATCCCATGCTTAGTCGATCTCCGCGGCTAGACGACTGTCCGACTCACTTGTGTTGCTTCCTTGACGCGCAAATTACTCTACTACCATCTCCATACTGTCTCTCCCTCGCCCACGCAGTCGTGCCGCTGCAGAGCCTACTGCGCACCCCTTCACCCTCGGCCTGCCTAGTGCCGCGACCCCCGCCCAGCAACAGCACACTGAGGAGTCCGCGTCATCCGGTTCCCTGCACTTGCGCCCCGGCATACTTTCGCCGTCTGTCCTGGCTTAGTCTGACATGCCCGCCCGTAAAATGAATGCATGCTAGTTTGGGCACACCTCAAAACACTCCATGTCCCTGTCGCCCGCACCATTATTCACCTGACAAAACACTCGTCTTTACCGACAACGCAGACGCTCAGTAATAGGGCAAACCCGCTCCCTTCCGACTCCCCGGCAACCACACCGCTCCACATTATTATAGCGGCCTGTCGTGCGGATCCCATCCCATTTACACATCACTATGCTCACCGTAGCATCTTGATACCTTGATCCTGCCCGTAAGTCCTCGCCTCATTTCCCCTTCACTGCACCCGGACCCTTTGTCTCAGTAGCGCCCAACCCACAACCTCCTTACCAAAAGCATCGACAAGGACCATGGTTGGGTTGCCTTGACCAAACACCTCTTTGTGTCCCGTTCATGACTCGGAACTATTCCATTCCTCAAGCTCTTGTATATTCTTGTCCTTTACACACATACACATACACCTGCACCCACCCTCTATAAGACATCGCTCGCCGCATGCATCGCCTCATCGCTTCGTTTACCTGCAATTGACACACATACTAACCCATCATCGACATGCCAGAGTACCAACCTGTATACTCTGATCGTGGCCGTTTACGTTATATTCCCGACCATCTAGAAGACCCAATAAGAACAAACCGCGGCACATTCCAAGGTCGCAATCGTCGACCACACCGCATTCACATCGCTCACGTAGGACCCGATCCCCTACTTCGCATTCAGCGACGACGAACGACTGAGAAGTCGTACATCACCGAAAAACTGGCTATCCATCACGAAGGCGCCAAACGGTTCTTCCGCTCTCTGCTTGATAACCGCCTCTCCTCCAAACCCGAAACTGCAGACCTTCCTACCCCACGCTCATCCACGAGTGGTTCTAGCAGCAACCGCAGCTCCATTACCTCAATTCCAGAGCCACGCTCCCGCGACATGAGGTCGCTCACGAGAAACTCCCCCAGTGACGCCGTCGGCGCAATTGGTGGGACATTGGCCGCAACCGGCATCTCAAGACCCTCGACAGAGTCACATTGGTCCTCTGGGCGTTCATCTACCAAGAGCGCAATAAGCAGCGTGAAGTCCGTGCCCGAAGAAAAACCAATAGCTTCGGGTGGTGGCTTGAGCGTCAATGTGCAGCTCACCGAACCAGTTTTGTTTCTTCGGGGCTTTGAGCAAGCCGAGAACGGTGAGCGCAATACTGCAATGTTGCGTGGTACCCTGTGCCTGAAGATCACCAAATCAGCGAAGCTAAAGGCCGTCACTTTGAAATTCCGGGGCAAGGCGACCACAAAATGGCCAGAAGGTTAATCACGCTCCTCTCCTTGTGCATATTACACTGCTAACTATCAATAGGTATTCCCCCAAAGAAGACTGAATTTGAAGAGGTGGACACCCTGATGAGCCACACCTGGCCATTCTTCAACTCTCAATTCCCGACAGCAGAAAATGGCACTGGTGCAGATCATGTGGAACTATACAAGAGTTCCGGTGGCTTGACTGGCTCGCCCAACAATTCCTCATTGAACCTCACGACAAAAGAAGCAAAACGGTTATCACTCCAAGTTAACCAATCCCGAAGCTTCGGCAAGGGTGACACCCCTGGTGGCGGCCCTTCGGTAGCACAGAAAGGTTACAGAACCTTCAATCCTGGCGAGTACATGTACAACTTCGAGCTGCCGCTAGACAGTCACCTTCCCGAGACCATTGACGTCGACCTTGGTTCAGTCAAGTACGAGCTTGAAGCCACTGTCGAGCGTGCCGGAGCCTTCCGCACCAACCTCGTTGGTACCAAGGAAGTCACGCTCATCCGTGCACCCTCAGAAGGATCGCTGGAGCAAGTGGAGCCCATTGCCATCAGCCGCAGCTGGGAAGATCAGCTTCACTATGACATTGTTATCTCGGGCAAATCATTCCCGCTTGGAGCACAAGTTCCAATTGCTTTTAAGCTTACCCCACTCGCCAAGGTCCAATGCCATCGGATAAAGGTGTTTGTTACTGAGAATGTCGAGTACTTTTGCAACAATAAGCGGGTACATCGGATGGAACCAGTGCGTAAGGTCCAACTATTCGAAAAACGTGCAGATGGCCCGCCGACGAGCACTTTCCCCGGTAGCACCATGCGGATAGTGTCTGGAGGTGGTGTCCCATACGACATGCGCGCAGCAGCCTCTCGCGGCGAAGATGTATCGGTAGAAGATCCTACCAATTTGCTGGGTAATCTCAGTGCCGACTCAAACATTGGTCCGACCGAAATGGAGTTCAATGTGCAATTGCCAAGCTGTCACAACCTCCGAGAGAAGGACAAGTCATCAAAGCTGCACTTTGACACGACGTACCAGAACATTCAGGTGCATCATTGGATAAAGGTAAGTCTACATTAAAGGGATTGTTGTCGCATATGCTAACACTCTCTTAGCTTGTCATGCGCCTTTCGAAACCGGACGCAAATGATCCGTCAAAACGACGACACTTTGAAATCTCGATTGATTCACCTTTCCACATCCTTTCATGTCAAGCTACGCAAGCAAATATAGCACTACCAGCTTACTCATCACCTGAACCTTTGATGAGCGGAGCGCGGGTACCTGAGTGCGGATGTCCCGACGCACCATCTCGCCGTCCATCTCCACCAGGCTTTGTACCAACCTTGGGTAGCATGGGCCGGCCAAGAGGCCATACCGAACCACCATTACCATCACCTGCATCAGGGATCACTCGGCCGCAGGCAGCACATATCGGCGGACCAAACGACTCTACCGTTCCACGACCAATGCATCTCCTGCGTGTACCCTCGTTCAACCCACCAGCCTTCTCCGAAATCGAGCCACCGCCGCCGCTAGAGACGCCGCCGCCACTTTACGAAACGATTGCATCGCCTACGAACGGATTGGCAGATTACTTCTCGCGGTTGTCAGACGCATACGACTCTGACAGCGACCCTGAGCGCCGTGACCGGGCGCGTGTCGAGATACCCTTAACACCAGGGGGCCGTGCGAACCGGAGCATGGATGAAAGGCGAACATGGCTCCCGGTCGGTCATTGAGCAACGACGACTGAGACTTATGATGTCACGCGTAACGCATCTTTTTTTACGTTCATGCACATTACTTACATTGGACGATATTTTCTCTCACTACAGTTTTAGACATGGTCTGTGCATATGGCCTTATATCTGGGTATGGGCGAATTCTGGGGTCATTGTTTTGTTGCGACTACGGGCACATGAGGCGAAAAGGCATGTTTTGCATATTTCCTATGTTAGATTTATTTCATATTTGTCTATTTCTTTACGAGGTTGAAAGTTTGTAGCCCTCGGGCGTTTAGGGGACGACTGGGATGATCCTTTTGTCTGGCGTGTTTCATAATGGTTAGCATTGGGCTTGCTTTTTTGTTATTGTTGTTGTTGGCAACATTGTCGGGCTTGGTCATTGGGCTCTTGCAAAGCCCTGCCGCCCCCGCTTCATTTTTTCCCGTCGCCCACTGTACTTATCTCATCGACCAAGGCTGGTTGTAAATATTTTCTTCCAATCATTACACGAATCCTGCCGCAACGCAAGCGTTCCCCCACTTGACCCCTCCCTGACGTGTGATCATCTGCTCGCCAAAACTTGTAGTAGGACATATGTACGATGGAGAGTGGTGGTTTCTGTTCGGTCCGATAGGGGAGACAGATGAGAGCAAAAAAACCGGTGTACATCATAACACCTTGCTGGAGATGACGTATGCATACATACGTTTTCCGCTCGCAAGTGGGATGTTTACATGTCACCTTGGTAAAAACTATGTATCATAGTCGTGTTGATCAATAGACTTGATAGGCGTCACATGTCGTATAGATGAGACGCGTTTCCTTGTACATGCACATACATAAAGGGTACGGAGGTAAACGCTCTCTGGGCTGCGCAGCCACTGTATTTACATCTCCATTTTGTTATTTTTTTTCTTTGGAGTTTGGCGTTTCTTCCTTTCGACTACATGCAAATGTACGCATCCGCATGTGTACATATCGCCTCAACCACGTAGCACACGACCTGTAGTACTTTGCGTCAACAAACATCGCATGTTGTTGTTTTCAGCACTCGCCAAGCACCCGTATACGAGGGGTTTTTATTTGGTCCATTTTCCCGATGTCTTACGGCAAAGGCTAGCATAGTCCTAGGTTGGATGGTCGGCAGCCTTACTTGCATGTTCCTTGTGTTTTAGCTGGGCAAGACATGACTAGACAATCAACCTAAAGTCCGGTGTTGTAGGTATAGGTATGCACTATAGGTGTACACTACTATGTATGTACTCCCTGTACATATACATCGTGGCTTGTCACTGGTGTGGCTTGGTGTTTGTCCCACTGCAGCCGCCCCACTTGGATGGGATATCTAAGAATGACCTGCATTCTTAGCTACCACTCTTAGATCTGAGCCTATCGCGGCTATACCGCTCTTCAGACTGGGGATGCATGGCCTACATTAGCAACTAGTACCTGGACAGCATCGCCGTCAGTTTGTGTGGTGTTGAGCGGCTCAGCGGTCAAGGGTAAGACGCGAGTGCGCGAGTCGTGTGCTACCGGTTACCACGGGCCAAGCATCGTAGCTGACTGCGCTGATCGGCTTTGATGCAGATAGAGTGCAGGGCAGCACATCTCAAGACATCATGTGATAGGCGGCCTGCAGAAGTCTTTGTCAGGTGGCCCTGCACATTGCAGATTCGATAAAGATGCGTGCGATCTGGACCGACGGACCCCAAAGAAAAGCAACAACAAGCACATTGATAGGAATGAGTTTCAAAAGCTTCGGGACTCGGGCATCACGGCTGGCACGGCCGTTGATATAACGGCAGTTCTCTCGGGCAATTGTCGGCATCCTATCTCTACCAAAAACGTTGAGGCTCGCCCATGTGTGGCGTAGGATAGGCGATATTCAACCTCCCCCGGACCAGTCAACGTCATTGCCAAGTGACCAAGCACTTTAGTTTCGCTGAACGGCCATCACATTATAGCCGTTGTGTCGTCCGCTCGTTGTGCTCGTCAAGCTGAATTGCCACAACAAAACTTCTGGCAACACGCAATTGCCAGGCGCCCATCGAGCAGTACCGCATTGCGTGTAACCATCCGCGCGCACCAAGAGCGAGGTGAGCGTGAAGGATCGTTGATACCCAACCGCCAGGCGCGCACCATCCAAGCTTTCGGCTGGCACTGCCGAGACTAACACTGTGTCTGTAAGCCTTGGGCTTGAGATTTCTTGATTTCGGTCCAAGACTTTTCTGCTCTGACCCGTCAAAACAATAGCCACGCCTTTCGTCGCTTTCCCCCAAGGCCGACCTGCGCTTCGTTCCCGGCCTCGTACCACCACGCCAGACGGCACTCTCGATCCACCCCCATCAAAGGACCGGCGCCTGGGCGGATCCTCAAGTACATGCATTCGACTTTGGATCCATCTTTTTCCTACCTTGGCCGACCTTTTCGACAACGCGGCCCCGGCTCCTCGCTCCTCCCCACATAACAAACCTTTTGCCCGCGCACCACGCTCGTACCTATACGCCGCTATACTCGGGTGGACACAACGAGAAACTCAGAAGAAAAAGCAAGGCTAGTCGCGCTTCATCATGGCGTGGGACCACCTGTCCATCACCAAGCCACATCTGGTGTACCTGATTCTCGGAGGCTTCACCAGCTTGTTTATGCTGTGCTCCTCCGTCATCAAGGAACGCCTGTACATTGGTGAAGCCACGGTCGCGACCATATGTGGCATCATATTTGGTCCCCATGCGGCCAATCTCATAGATCCTTCAACTTGGGGCAACGTCGACTTGATTACTCTAGAGTTTTCACGCGTTGTCCTCGTCGTGCAATGTTTTGCCGTCGGTGTTGAGTTGCCTCGCGCATACATGGAGAAGCACTGGAAATCGGTGGTCCTGCTACTACTCCCAGTCATGACTTTTGGCTGGCTGATAACCAGCCTGTTCATCTGGGGCCTGTTCAACTCCCACCTCAACTGGCTCGACAGTCTCTGCGTTGCCGCTTGCGTCACTGCCACCGACCCTGTCCTTGCCTCGTCCGTTGTCGGTAAGGGCAAGTTTGCTAAACGAGTCCCCAAGCACTTGCGAGATTTGCTGTCTGCTGAGTCTGGCTGCAACGATGGTATGGCCTTTCCCTTCGTTTACCTGGCCATTTACCTTATCCATTACCGCCCCGACGCTAGCAAGGTTGCGTACCACTGGTTCTGTTACACAATCCTCTACGAGTGCATCTTTGGTGCTTTCTACGGTGTGGTGATTGGCTACATTGCAAGACGTGCTATTAGATATGCTCACGAGCGCGACCTCATCGATCGAGAGAGTTTCCTCGTCTTCTACTTTGTGCTCGCGCTTTTCTGCGCTGGCTCAGGTTCGCTCTTAGGCATGGATGACTTACTCGTAGGATTTGCTTGCGGTGTGGGCTTCTCGAACGATGGATGGTTTTTGGAGAAGACAGAAGAGTCCCATGTTTCCAATGTCATTGACTTGCTCATTAACTTGGCTTTCTTTGTCTACTTCGGTTCCATCATTCCCTGGGAGCAGTTCAACTCCGACATCATTGGACTGTCGCCCTGGCGTTTGGTTGTGCTCGGCATTTTGGTACTCTTCTTCCGCCGTATACCAATCATGTTGATGCTTAAACCCGTCATCCCGGATCTCAAGACATGGCGCGAAGCATCTTTTGCTGGACACTTTGGACCCATTGGTGTCGGTGGTTTGTTCGTTGCTATCCTTGCGCGAGCCGAGCTCGAGACCGGTACCACGACGCCGTTAGCTGTACTACCTGAACCTGGTTTCGAACATCTGAACATCATCGAGATGATATGGCCCATTACCTGTTTTTTGGTTATTGTCAGTATCGTTGTCCATGGTAGTTCGATTGCTGTCTTCACCCTTGGCAAACGTATCAACACCCTCACGATATCGATGTCGTACACACAGGGCAACGAAAACGGGCCTGGCTGGATGGACCGCCTTCCCCGTATTCAATCACGTTCGAGATCTTCCATGGCACGTCGCCCATCCGAGTCATCTTTTGACGAAAAATCCGACTTTGCAGCAGCAACCGGCTTCGGTGGCTCATTTTTGCGTCGACAGAGGGAGGAAGACAACCCAAGCCGTTCAAACTCTGTTAAGCCTACGGGCAGAGGCAGGCGCTGGGATGCCGGTCATGGACCTGGCGGACCCATCGCTCAATCTGCTATTACACCCAACAGGCGTGATGAGGACAAGGTAGAGGCCATCCCACCAGAACAAGATACAGACACATTTGCCGATGCCATGGCCATTTCTAGTTCCAGTTCATCAAGCGCAAAGGAGAAGATGAAAATGCGCCAGCCTGAGGAAGAAATTTATCAGGAAGGCCATCAAACCGTCTTCGAAGATAAGGAAGGAAATGTTTTGGGCGTGCGGGATAGTCATGGCGAACATGGCCAAGTACGAAGGGAACACGATATCCAGAGAGGACAAGACTTGATTACTCAGGCCGAGGTTCAGCAGGGAGTGTCTCAGAAAGAGCATGGTAGCGGACTCGAAGAAGCCCCAAGTAAGATTGAGAACGCTATCGAGCATCCTCACAAGACATGGCGCAACCGTATGCAAAGTTTCTCAGGGCGTATGCACAAAGACGGCAAGCAAGCAGATCCTTCGAAGGCTGACAAGCCAGCGCATAAGCCTGGGCCCGCTCTCGCGTATCAATACGGTAACACCATCATTGTTGAAGACGAAGACGGCGAGGTCTTGAAAAAGTATGACATTCCAGCGGCACCAAAGAAGGGTAAGGATGGCCGACCTGTAAACACCCGTGGTCAATCAATGGCAGAATCGTCAAGTCGCGCCGTCCAGAGTTTGAAACGCATGGGAACTCACATGGGCGTTCCAAACACTCATCACGCTGGCCCTGAAGGTTCTCAAGCTGCGAATGACAAGAAGAAGAAGGCGGCTGAAGCAGCTGCCAAGGAACAGCAAGATGACGATCTGATCCGATTCACTGTTACTGCTGGCGGACGTCGCATGAGCAAGCTGGAGTTCATTCAGCAAATGGCACAAATGAACCCCAAAGACAGAGCCAAGTTCGTGCAAAACAGCGACGTTCCCGAGGCCGTCAAGGATGCTGCACACAAGGACGCACAGGAACACACTGCTGAGCAGCGCCGCCAAGCGGCTTCTAAGCAAGCGAACATACCTCCTGTTGTAGGCAAAGAGGGTGAAGCCGAGCTCCACAAGATTGAGTCTCCTGCAGCAGACGAAACAGGAAATGCTCGTGGTCCAGAGGGCCTGACACTGGTCGACAGCAACGATGAACAGGTTCCTTTCCACTCTGTACGTCAGGATCTAGAAAACTACTCATACGGTCAAAACGGCGAGACAGCAGCAGAGCGTCGAAGACGGCAAGCAGCAGAGCAATCCTCAAGCCAGGGACCCAAGGACACCGCAACCCCTACTCCTGCAACACAACAGCCTCTCAAGAAAGAAGCCGGAGAAGGAGAAACCTTCGAAGGCGAAACAGCCGCAGAGCGCAAGCGCCGTCTCGGTGCCCTGGGTGTAGCCAAAGACGACACACCCGAATCCGACTCTGAAGACGAAGAAACCGGTGACCCTCTAGAAACCGGCCGCGGCACCCACTCGCGCGCTGCCGCCGAACCAAGCAGCCAAAAGACATTCTCGCCCGCTACTCGTACCCCCGGTATCCGTTTCGCAGACCAGCCCCGCGTGCCTACAAAAGATGAGCGCGTAGCCGAGGAAGCCCGCGAAAAGGAAGAAAGTGAGCGCGAGAAGAAGAATAACAAGCGTAAGAGTGGATTGAGTAATTTGATTGGAAGGAAGTAAAGACATGGGGGGGATGACGATATGACTAATATGCTATGCTGTGTTGTTGCATGGAAGATGAAGAGATGACATTTCGGTCTTCTTTTTTTTTTCTCTTTTTTTTCTTGAATATATATACGCATGTGTATATGTTTGATCCAGGTTTATTATAATAGATGGTGTTTTCGTTTTTGTCACGCTTCGGGCGTGTGTTTATGGCGTTGTTGTCTTTTTTTCCCCGCTCGAGGCAAGAAAAAGTAGATGAACGCGTGGATGTTTTTTGTTTTTCTCAAGAGATGGTTATGTATGAAGAGGGGAGGGGGAAAGTGGGTAAGAGGGATGCAATAGTGAAGATACTTTATACAACTCAGAAGACTTATCATCACGTTTGTGTGGTCATTACATTGTTTGAAGTGAATTTTGATTATCATTCCCAATTCTCCATGATCAGCTCGACACAAACGTGCCGTGCACGAAGATTGCTCGTCATACCAGAAAATCCGTCATTTTCTTCGTCATGACAAAGTTACATGAAAACTCGTCGAATATCCCAGAATCTCCCTTCCTTTGATCTGCCTTTCTAGCAGTTTGGGCACGGCCAAGCTACTTGTCGGCATTGGATGCTATATCCCCAGTAGGTCCCTCGCCCTCAGCACGAGCCTTGCCCTTGCCCTTGGTAGACTCCTTCTTCTCAGCAGCAGACGCCTTGTCGTCAGCAGCAGGACCAGCAGCAGGGGGCAAATAGCGACCCATGGCACCCAAATGATACGACCTCTTGACCGGATACGTGAAACGCTCCCCAGTCTGCATATCATACGTGATATCACGCGGCTTTGGGTTCGCGAGCGCAGCAATAGCTTGGGCGGGGGTGAACATGATGGCCATGTGATCGAGCTGGGCAGCACGCTTGATTTCCTTTTCAGACTTCTTCTTGACGACTACTACCTCTTTCTGCTTGCCTTTGGGGTCTGGGTTGGACTTTGCGTGCATGCCGCCAATGACGTCCTTGTCTTCGTCGGACTCTAGCGTCAGGTCAATCATTCCATATACCGATCTTAGGGAGAATTTTATGGAGGGTTCGGTACTGGTTGCTCGGCTGCCCATTGACACAGTCGTCGTGGGTGACGTTTCCACATCAGACATGGTAAGGTCGATGGTCTCCTTGGGCTGGACGGGAGCCTTCTGCGACTGGGATGATGGCTGTGGCTGCGGCTGCGTCGTCAGCTTGCTACCTTCTGAGCGAGACCGCTTCTTTCCCTTTGGAGGGGCAGAGCCAGAAGGGCCGGAGCTCAAGTTTAAATGATTGTTTGGCTTGACGAGGGTTGAGGTATGGCAAGACTGCGGCGTGGAGGGTTGGTTGTTGTCAAGTAGACAAGGTGGGGTAAGATAAATATTCAAGTTATTTACTGTGGGCGATGAGTGGTGAAGGGTGAATGAACCGCTTGGGCCACCTGCAAACGCTCGAGTGAAAGGCACCTGCGGTAGTGACCACTAGTACACGACTGGACTACCATGTTGACGTTCTTCAGGGCCGCCTTCGTTTGCCTTTTTGCTTCCCTTTTTGAGACTTGGACGTCTCTGGCTGCGATGGACCTTGTGCTGAAGGCTGCTGGGGAGCTTGCTGGGGGGCGTTTTTTGCCTTTGACCCTCGTTGTCGAGGCCGAGGGCCAGGTTTTGGCGGCGACAGACGTGCTTGACCCGGCCTGTGGTACTCAAAAGCCTCCAGTAAGCCAGGGTGCATGTCTGTATATCTATATAGCTGACCCCCAATCGTACGCAAGTACTTGTCGTCAACCTCGGTGAATCGCTTGCCGCTATTCACCCCCCAATTGAAGACATAGTCACGTGCAGGATTATGTGACTCGAGATTGTTTCTTATGGTTTGGTCTACAACAACAGGTTCATCGCTTGTAGCGCTGCTCACCGTCGGCGGACGAGAGGCTGCGGACGATGCAAGGGATATGTACGCGCCAGAGTCTGGGGTAGTGTCTTCATGAAAGAGGCCGTAATGGGTACGGAGCGTCAATACACTGAGCGGGAACTGAGACAAGTACATTTCCTTGTAGACAGCGACCGCAGCAGGTATCGTGAACATGACTGTTGGCCTGGGGGTTTTCCTCCTGCCATGTGTGGGCAAAGATTCCTCAATGTTGATGGATATATCTTGGGTATCCTCCAAACCCTCGTCGTCGTCGAGTATGTCCGAGTCTGTCAGGCTATCGTCGTCGCTATAGCTGTCGCTTCTTTGGGTATGTCTTTCGTCTATGCTCTCCATATCATAGTCTGGCCTTGCCCGATACAACGCCTCGAAATTGTTGCCGCCGCCGCCGCTCAGGGGTATAAAATCTTGCTCTTCTTGGTCCCCATTGTTCTTTCTGCCGCGTGAAAATCGACCGCCGCCATTGTGTTGTTGGCCGCCGCGCCCTCGTCCCCTTCCTCCGCGTGCTCCTCCTCGCTCTGCTTTCCTCGCGTTGTGGATGGCTTTTTGGCGCGCTTTGTGTCGGATTGGGGGCGGCCCTTGTGGCTTTGTGGATTTGGATTTTCGATTCTCAGCTGCAGTGGCGCGCCGTCTCTGGCATGGGCGCGGCATGGCGGCAGCGAGGGTTTGGGTGCGAATTGCTGGTTGCAGTTGTGCGATAGACGTCAGACTTTACGACGCTCGGCCCCTCCCAAACTGGGATTCTGAGATTGCTCGCTTTGTCCCTGGCGCACATCCAGGTACCGCACGACCATGATGCAAATCCTACAGACAGTAATAATTTTTCGTTGAAAATAATTGCGACTGTCATTTTTAGGGGAAAACATCTTTATTTAGAAGTACCTGTGGTTTTGGCGATACTTCTGGATCCTGTCTCATGGCAATAATTTATTCTTTGCCTTTACCAATGATAAATGCACGAATCGTGCATAAACCGACTCTATGCATTATCAAGGGAAACTAGGACCCTTCGGTCGCTGCTGGCCCTCCAACTCTAGAGGATGGCGAGAACAAACCAACTGCCATGCACACATAACTCGACTTCACGTAGAACGAGCAAATCCTACCTTGAACATAAACACCACAAGACTCTTATGCACTCAGCTATGTTAATTCACAAAGCAATCTGCCCTGCCTGTCGTCTAAGCCACGCCTCTAGGACTCTTACCGGGGTCTTTTCATTTCGCCATCCCAGCACTCCCAAGACACTCATCTTCCTTCAAGTCCCACCCAAAACCACGCCGCACTTGACCAAATTTTCTGAATTCCATGCAAACACAAGGAAACCCCCCACTTAATGTCGTTCCCTGCGGCTCTGCGACGCTTTTCATTGCACAGAGCGGACAAGGCAGACCCGTTTATTTAGCGCCCGCATGTATTTTACCCGATACCCGCGCCGCAACCCCGCATGTTGCAACCGCCGCACAACCGCATCGGGTGAGTAGAGGAAGTGATCCGAGTGATAGAAATAGGGTCTTTATGAGATGATCAATCCGGTTGCTGGGGTTAGGGGCGCGAAAGGAAGCGGCGCGGTTGGGGTTTGAAAAGGTTAAGATGGGTGCGAAAGGAGCAATGGAGGGAAAGGTACTTGCTACTTGCTTCACTACCAATTACACTGCATCACTGCTGCCAGATTCGCATGCACGTCTTGCTTCAAGCTGAATCTTTATTTGCTTTATCCTCTATCATAAGAAGTTCTTCCCCCTGCTACTCTTTTGGTATCAACAAAAGTCCATCCAGTCGCGCGAATCGACAAACTACCCATACTATCACCACCACCACAAGCATCCCACACCATGCACACCACCACCACCACCACCCTTCTCGCCCTCTTCCTCACCACACTCACAACCGCCCACCTCCTCCCACCCCAACCCCCTCACCCTTACATCCTCCCTCGCGCCAACACCCCATCATCCCAAGATCACTGCACCTTCACCCTCTACCACAAACAAATCTCCTCCAACCCCCGCAAAAACTACATCTACCTCCCCACCATCACCGATCACACAAACAACCTCGTCATCGACATCGCAGCCACGAAACCGGCTACGGAACGTAATTCGTACACAATGCTGTCGGCGACGCAGAAGTATGCTGTTAAGGGGTTGTTGGGGGGTGAGGCGTTGACGATTAGTGGCCGGGACGATGAGGATGGGTTGGGGTTTGAGATGGGGGCGTTGAGGTGGGAGGCTGATGGGAAGGAAGGGGTTGAGGGAGGCGAGGCGGGGTGTCAGGTAGGGGAGTGGGTGGAGAGTGGGTTGGTTAATCGGGTGAGTTTTTTTCTCTGATGATGGGGTTAGGGGAGTAGTTGGCTAATAAGATGACAGGAACGGAAGCTTGAGTGTGCGTTTCCTTGCGGGAAGATTGAAGAGGAGGTGGAGAGGGAGGAGTTGAAGTAGGAAAGTGCAAGTGTGGATGGAGAAATGAAGGCTCGGTGTCACCCAGCTGCGAGAAGAGTGTGTGATTGTAATTGTACGATATGATATTGTAAACATCGCAGAAAAGCGACGAGGAGGCTCTTTTCTATTCTTTAATTCTTTCAAGAAAAAAAAAATACCAATAGGCATTTCGCCTCATCTCATATCCCAAAGAACCCCCAATCGTAAACCCACTCATCTATTTCCAAAAGTCCAAACATCCCTTTCCTGCCCAATCCACGGTACAACCTTCTCCTCACACGCAATCCTCTCCCCACACTTCCCACAAACCCCCTTCGCACAACTACACCTCTCCTCCTTCTCCACCTCCACCACCTCCTCAACCGGCCTCATCATCTGCCCCTCCAACCACGCCGCAAACTCAGCCTTCGCACACCCCGTCACCCTCGCAATCCTGACCCCCCTTATGCCCGCAAAAAGCCGTAAAACGCCATCGTCACACCCATCAAACATACTCTGCCACGCATGAATCTCCAGATACTCCGCTCCGCTAAACGCAGCCGTCGCCTGCTTCTCCGTGAACCGCGGATCGGTATCCAAGCGCACGGATAGGTACCAGCGCCGGATTTTGGCAATGGCAGAGGCGTCGAGGAGGGGTTTCCAGGGGGAGACGAGGTGCGGGAGGGATGTCAGGAGAGAAGGGTGGGCTTGGAAGATGTGGGTTGAGTAGAGGAGGTCCTGGGCTTCTTGGTGGATTCGCTTGCAGGTGGCGAGGATGGCTGGGTAGATGGGTTGGGGTGCGTGGCTGCGCTGTTGCGAGTACTCCACTAGGGAGTTTGAGCTTGGGGTGTTGGCGCAGAGGAGGTAGTCGTAGATTTGGTTGCGGAGTTCGGCGGGGAGGAGGAAGAAGATTGAATCCCTTTGCGAGGATGTGGGGAGCCGTTTTGAGGGTGTGGTGGCATGGTGTGTTTGTCCTCCTGCTGGTGATGTGTGCAGGGGAGGTGTGGTGGTCGATGTGGCGTTATCGCTCATATGTGTGTTGGGCACGTTGAAGTGCGCGGCAAAATAGTATGCCATTGACATGTTGTCGTTCAGTACCTTCTCTTGTTCTTGGTGTATTGAGATCGTTGCTCTTCTCTCAATTCACTTGTCGAATTGTTCTCTTGAAATCGTTTGTCTCAAGTCGTAATGGTGGTGGTTGTAAATCGAGTGATGCCCTTTCCTATCAGATGTGTAGGTAGGTAGGCAAATAGTTGTTCGTATGTCTGACTGTAGTGTCTTATGGTTGCTGATGAATTAAGCTAAACCACCAGAAGCCCTACCTGCCTTATAAGTAGAGGCGCTGGAAAAAGCTAGAGCCGCAATCACGCTGTTTGGCAGGTGAACGCGACTCACCGACCTGTGGTCTCACCACGAAATCATCCGCGCCAGCGATAAGAACGTCGGGGCGGAACGGATCGCCCACCAGGATACGTGAAGGTCGCGCCACCAAGGCTGAGCAGTCACTCCACCGCCCCCTTGCTACATGCGCTGTCTTCACTTCACGACCAGCGCAGCATGATGCATCATATTTTATTTTTGGAGCATGTCAGTTATTTCAAAGTTAGTCTTTGACGTCTGACAGCGCTGCTCGTTTGAACTGCCAGTCTCGATAGTACACACTAGCAGCCGGTGCTTGATCGTCATGCGGGGTCACTCGTCGTTCGCCCCAACTTCCCCTCTCGGGCTCATAGTTGAGAACTTGCTTCTTCTCATCAACAGCAAGCTCATCCAGAATAAAATCGTGGTCGTAGAATACAACCCACTTCATGGTTACGAAATATGTGGTACGGTGGTGTGATCCGCAGCTGACGATGATCAACTACGTCGGTACGCACGGTGCAGTGGCCCAACAAGAAGCATGTTTCTCGCATTTTACTCGGACTTGAGCAACTTGTTCAACGTTGCAACTACTCCAATCCTTGTCGCTCCCTGCTACTTCCTGATATCTCTGTTATACACTAAGCATCTCTCATAAGTCGTTACATTTCGTAATTCGCCGTACTAACGTGTCCCAACGAATATTTGGCGACATAGGCCTCGATCTTCCATAACATTTACCGCATAACCAGACCCATGGTTCTTATCCGGTTCCACTTCTGCGTCTCAGAAAACTCCCATAATACCGACACCGACCATGGCAGCGACGCCCCCAACCCAGCCTGGATTTTGTGTGGGAGCAGCAGCCACCACCTCTACAACTGTCTGAGTCTGTCCAGTCTTGCCTGTCAAAGTCCCCATGCCAATTTCTCCTCTACCCGGAGCTGGAGCCACGGATATTTGCGGTTTGAAGTCAACAGAAATAGTGTGGGGCAACCACGTCAAATAGGTACCGTTGATGAATGTCTGAACCCACTGCACAGTGACGAAGGGCACATTGCTAAATGACGTTGTTGCATGTGTAACATTGGTACTCGCCGTACTGGATGAAGCTGAAGAAGTAGTCGCGGGTGCGGGCGGAACAGGATTGTCTGCATGATTGGCGATTGGAGGCGGGGGCCCTACATCAGTAGGCTCCACTCGGGCTACAAGCGCATCTTCAAGAGAATCGCCTGCTGGTGTGTTGACTGAGGCTATGATAGCTGGTTCGAATGTTGGAGTGCTTGCAAATGGCGGTGTTGGAACGCTGACGACTAGTCCCTGGGCAGGCAGGTCCTTGGTTGGAGTGACGGCAGGAACTTGATAGATCCTATACTATGTGAGCAGGTTTCAAAAGTCAGTGTGTGAGTATGGAGCTACCCAGAGCTGTACAGTCCGGTCGTCAAGGTCACTACTGGAGCGGGGGTGGATGTCGGACTCGCTCCCGCCATGAGTGTAGTCTCCGCATCTCGCGGGTATCCAGATACTGGAAGGAGCGTGCATGTAACCAAAGCCGGCAGCAGAAGCATTGAGGTGATGTAAGCTCGCATCTTGTCCGAAATGAAGAGTGTAAAGCAGCTGAAAGTGCTATCTGTAGTGATTTTGAGTGGTGTCGTGTGTAGAGGCTGAAGACCCGAGCAGAGTCCCTACTTCAACAAAGGTGCCGTTGCAGGAGAAAGTTACCAGTGAAGACTCATCGACGAGGCGTGGGGTTCTGATAAGAGATCCGAAGAGACCAGATTCCAGACAATCTCTACTGGCCAGCCTTGTGAAACGCCACACCCGTGGTTGGGGTAGCACAACTGGTTCAAAAGAAAGATGACGTGCAGCGAGAGACGAGATAAGAAAGTGGGTGAGCCAAAAAGCCAAACCCAAAACGAAAATGCGGTTGAGGAGTAACCAAAGTGAAGTGAATGTGAGACTGTAGAGATTCAACATGTTGAAAAGATTGTGTACGGTGTTGACGTTGATGACAAAGCCTGGCAAAGGGAAGTGACGGTGCTGCAGACCATTAGGAGAAGCGACGGTGTATGCTACAGCAAGGGATGGCCAGTGTTGAGTGTGCTATCCTGACTTCCTAAATTTACCCTGGAAACTACATGTCTTAGTAAATGGTTGCATTATATTGTTGTTCTGCACCTTATCGTCCGACGTGCTCCAATCCTTGGGTGGCTCGCTCTGGAAGAGAAAAGCAGATGTGGTCTCTACCACAACCACAACGTCTAAGTTGAGATAAGAACCTGCGGTGTTGGAGTGACATTAACGATTTGTAGAGATCACAGTCCAATCTTCGTACTCCGGCCTGCGAAGCCAGACAATTTTTCTTCTTTTACCATATGACCCACGTAAACCCAGTGGATGTGAGATTCTCTACCAAACATCTGATAACTTGCAGCCTTTACTCTTCCCATTACCGGTGCATGCACGTGTATTGTAGACTGAAATAACAAGCCTAGACCAGAGCAACCAGCACCGCCCGAAGATTAAGCCTTTCCTTCCCCACTCTGTCACCCCTAAACAAGTCAAGCTCGTAGCTTGGCAAAAGCTTAGCGCACCCCGAATCCGGCAACTGGGCGCGTTGAGCGAAAAAGCAAAGAAGATAGAATGGAGACTGGACCAGACCCTCTTTCTATTTCCGTTCAAAGGGAGGATAATGCAAATAAAGTTTCTTGCATTCCCGCACAGACACATTCTAGACCTTTACAAAAAGTCACAACTTTGGTAAGTATGGAGCTTTCGAAGTTTGGTAAGTAAGCCCCATGGGTGCGAGCATTGTCCGAGTCGTCGCTCAGCCTCCAGAATAGCCTGAAAAGAAGAGCAAATAGGAAAGAAAAGAGAAGAAAAGATATTCTCGCATTCACACAAGCATCTCCAGCATAACAAAAAAAAGACACGCGAGTAAAAAGTCTGGAAGTATGCCCGAACCCCGTCCTTCCTTCCAGAAAGAAAAGAAAGCAAAGCGAACAAAAGCGTCACCAAGAAGAAAAAGCACGTCATCCGGCTTTCTTCGGAGTTGCACCGCAAACAAAGGAAATGCAAAAGAGAGAGCGCATACCAGTGTTACTTCGCAAACTCGGCAAACCCTACTAGTTTTCCGTTCCACATTCCCCTCCCCGCCATCTCGCTCGGTTACGCAAGACGAAAAGAACAGAAAAACACATTAGTCGGGAAAAGGGAAATAAAGAAAAAATGGAACAAATCCGGATATAGTTTGGGAATGTAGGAATGTGGGCAACACCCCCCGGTCCCTTATCCGCGCTTCCCGTGGGCCGTAAGTATAGACTCGGGATTTTTCATTTTGTGAGCTAGGAGGGATTTCCTTTGGGTATGGTGGCGAAGGATGGAAGGATGAGATATTCCCCGCGGGATATATATAGATGGGATATACGAGACGAATAATCCGTCGTAATTATTACAGATATGCACATGTTGTGTCAAAGCTATTTCGCAGGTTCCGCGTCATAACAAAAATACAAAAGGCTTGCCCATCCGGTCCTCTCAAAATGGGGGAGCTTTTTTTTCTTTTTTCTTTTTAGAAGAATGCGGGTATGTGCCTGGGCTTCAAAGCGCAAGCCAGGTTGTCCTGTCCTGTCAATCCAGTCAGCCCCAGCCCGCCATCTGTGCGTCTTTGGAACTAGCGTCAGCCACGCCCGGGTTCCGTCATGTGCCGGGCTCACTAGGCGTACAACTCCAGGGGCCGTGCCTGCAAAAAATAGGCGACATTGCGCGCTCTTTGTCGGCGCGTCATCATTCTATTTTGTTGTTGTTGTTGTTGTGCTGACGGGCCTAATTCCCAGGTCCGGAAGTAGTAAAAGCTAACGGATGGGCTGATCTGTGGCCCAGTACGTGCGGCTCAAAGGAGAGTCTTCGCTGCCGTATTTTTGAGCCTCAGTCTACCCAGGCCAAGTGGCTTGCACGCTTCCGACTCCATGGCTGAAACTAGTTCTCTCGTATATGTAAGGAACACACGAGAACGAAGAGACTAAGCCCAGGTAGTGGTGTGCCGCAGACGCAAAAACAAAAGAGGCTGGTTCAAGAAACATTGGTTTTGGCAGTGGCGTTGAAGCGACACGAAGAATGGAAGTGACAATGGTAATTGGTGGTATGTTTGATTGTGCATAAGTGACTAAGCTGGTATCTTCTAATGCCGATTCGGATGAGGATTCCAGTCCAATACAAAATAGTAGCAAGGCTAAAGACAATACGAGGCCGAAATCATGTACCGGAACCGCTGGCGGTATGTGGGGGCTGACATGCAGAATGCTTTCTGGTTCAGAACGGGAGCGATATGGTACCATTTCAAGCAGAACGACAAGCATAACGATCCAAACTGGTTTGGCCGTGCTAGACAAAACAGACCAAGCTTGGAGCCGACTGCAGAAGCCTGATTGCGGAGAACAAGGGTATATACAAGAAAAGAAAGCGTGCAAAGAAGCACATCTAAGGCCGTGCCAAGCAGTAAATATGTTGGAGAAGGAGTAATGTAAATAGAGCAATCAGAATTTGCGTGTCGTTGCGACCGAGTTAAAGATATATGTGCCTCAAGCTGGAATAGCCGGAATTATGACAAAAACGCCGTAAATGTCTGGGGGAAGGTGATCGTATACTCATAAAACGAGTCCCGAGTCCATGACAAGCTCGCGGGACAAACGACTGTCTTTGCGATGGATGGAAAGAAAAGCGAGAAAAGCGGACTTTTGTGATGCAAACTGTGTAGCGGGTCTCGGGCGCCTACCATGCCATGGCTAAGCTGAGCAGGGAAATGATTGATGGAATGACGATTGATGATAGCGGGGCGCCGAATATGCTTGTCGCGGCGTTCTTGTACGTTGTCTGGCCGGGTGTCATGTCGCCCTTGGGGTCTGTCGAGAAGAAGTACGTCTTGGCGGCTTCGGCGCCTTGACTTGGGTCCGGTGCGCTCATTTGGTTGGGAATGGCACAGACCTTGGCCGGGTCGAATGTAGGACAGCGCTTCTTGTAGTCGTTTTGCGATCGCTCGGTGTCAGTTGAGTTGAAGTAGCTCTTGAGGTAGGAGATTGTCATGACAGTGTCTCGGTCGGGTGGTCCAGCAGACCATGATGGGTCGCCATTGCTCCAGTGGTTGAAGAAGATGCTGCCGCCTTCCTGGGGAACGTTTTCGGTCATTCGGTGGAGGAGTTGGCCATCAACAAAAAACTCGACACTGCCAGGGGTCCAGTCAAAGCGGTACTCGTGGAACTTTTCGTCTGGGCGGAATGGAAGTTGCTTGACTACGAAGCCGTTTGTTCCCTGAGCAGCGAAACCGTTGGAGACGGATTGGGGACTTTGGAGAACCAGGTTTACGGCGCCTTGGGATTCGTTGAACTGATGCGAGAGGAATTCCATGTCGATTTCTTGCGAGTTGTTGTGGTACTGCGACTGTTAGCCAGGGGACATGGTTTGGGTAGGCGCGTCATGGCGGCGTACAAAGAAGAATGCGCCACAAGTTCCAGACGAGTTGGACAACTTCATGCCGACACGGAAACTGCCGAGTAGCGAATCGTTGCGTATGCTAACAATCTCGGCGCCGCTGACGAGGCCGTCTATGTGGTTACCGCGAACCCACAGCTCGAGTCCGGCATCTCCGCCGTGCTCGGCATCTCCCGCCCATGCCTTGTCGTCCTTGAGAGGGTTGGAGAGAACATTGCCGACTTCCATGGCCTTGCCAAAGGGGCCTCTGGCCATCTGCGCGGTCATGTTGTACTGCTGGGGCCTCCATCCTACCGTGGAGAAGTCGTCGGTCTTTGTGTGGAGAAAGTCATTTTCAAGCAGCTCGGTGAAGACGGCATAAGAAGAGTCGCTGGTCGAGTTGACCGAGTATCCGCACTCGCAGGCGGCATTTGCTGCACAAAGACTCGTGGTTAGCGCTCGCGTGTGCCAAAGGGCATAGTGGCGTGAAGGCGGGAGGCAGACTTACAGAAGCGAGAGAGACCGAGGATTAGCAGGGCGGGCAAGGCGCCCCACGAGTTGTGTAGGAGCATGGCGGCGGCAGAGAAATTATATTAGAGCGGGTAGTCGGCAGGTTGTAGGAGGCTCTTAAACAAAGCAGAAAAAGGAAGGATGGAGTAAAGAGCGTGGGTATGCAAGATGGTGTTGGGCGGGACAAAAGTAAAAAGAGCGTGAGGTAGTGGGAAGAGGTGCAGGGCTGGGCAGACAAGACAAGACAAGACGGAGCAGGGCAGAAAGGGCAGAAAGGGCAGAGCAGGACGGCAGGGGGGGGCGGCGGCGGATGATGAACTGCTGGGTTGGCCGTAGGGGAGGTGGAAATGCCCCCGGGCGTGCATGCCCAAAGCAGAAAGCACAAGATGCAGAACACGACTCCAGCCCGCCTGGGCACCGTCCGCTGCTGTCGCTCCCAGGGATCGCCCGTTAATGGCACCGAGATGATAAATGAACAAGACACTCGGCCCACGACGCGCAGTGGGGAACCGGCCATGGCGACCTCCAATCGGCCACGACGCCTGGCTGCATCAACTCGTCGCGTGCTGCTGTCACTCTGCACACGACTCCATGCTACTGGCACGCTTGGGGGGTATAGCACGAGGATAGCAAGACTACTATGCCCTCCGTCGACATGGCCGCTGGTCTAGTCTCTCGTCTCGTCCTCTGGCTGCCATGCGCCATGCACCCACTCGAATCCTTCCCGTCTCTAGCTGTCCCAGACGCCATCCTTCACCCCAAAGCGATCCAATCACCAGCCCATCTCCAAGCCCTTGCCGTTCCCTTGGCCTGTCGACTTCCACCCACACGCCCGTCATTTCTGCGCTCCACTCCTTCTGCGGGAAATTGCCCACAGCCCACTGGGACTGGCTCAAGCAACATGCGTAAAGCAAACAGGGGCCCTGGCACGCGTTTTTTCCTTGTCCCACCCCATCAACACCTGTGTTGTTTTTTCCTTGCCTGTTCCCTCCCCTCCCGTGGGGAGAGACAAAGAAGCGACAAAGACGTCCACTCACGCACCGCATCTGCTTTTGCTATGCACGTAAGCGTCTGTGTGCCACTTGGAGCCACCGTTTCCTCGTACCCTTCTAGTTCACCCCCTCCCCCTTTTTAGTCTCGGCCACCGCAACAGCAATAACACCAGCCTCGTATCCTGCACGCTGGGTTGCATCCTATTTCAGCCCGCCCAGCACCTCGATTGGCCTGAACATGGGCGTTATTATGTCATAGTTCCCGGCACCACGCGCACATACCGCCCCTGCCCATTCCCATGTGACCGCAGCTTGGACTCTTGGAAAAGGTCAAGACAAAAAGCTGGGGTATTCTTTATTATCCAACGGCTTTTGTGGTTCTTGCACAAAACCTGGTCACCTTGTAATTTCTCCTTGGGCGGTTTGAGGTGAGGCCATCGCCCTCTGCACCAATCAGCGTCGGCTTGCACCGACTGTGCAAGTGAGGCAGCTCCAAGGACGGCTACCGGCACACATACCAAGTACACCCCATCTCGATTAGAGTTCGAAATGACCGACATTTAATCGTTGGTGGCGCCCTTATTCTTTGCAGCAAATGTCACCATTCTGGCTTGGACTAAGTTGGCACCGTCCAATGATTGACAGAACCTTATCCCCTGGTGACTGAAATACCGTCTCGTGCCTATCAGTTTAACTACTCTGCAACCATGCGGAGCCGAACGCCAATCTCTGTGGAGCCCTTACCCGACATGGCTACTCCACGTGGCCGCAAATGGACTGCCACTCAAATACGCAGGGCCAATCCTAATTTCAATTGCCCCCGAGATCACGAAAACAACTCTCGACGTGGAGCCTCGCCGTCTTTCTTTTGCCGCGTCTGACAGATGCTTCTCCACTCTCTTGTGCACGGATTCACTCTGTCATGTTTGCCAAGACGAAGGATAGATGCATCGACTCTCCAAGGATGCAGTGAATCTCGGCACAACCTGGTTGCCGCTATCCACCAAGAATCCTACACAGATGCTATCGATACAAACACGACACGATAGCACGCGACCTTTCCCCAAGCACTTCGTATAGTACAAAACAAACCCCATGTCACCCCCCCAACTCGCCCAATTCCCATACACACCGTCTTCTCCGTTCCTAGTCCGATTGTTCCGCAAGATCATCACCATTTCTTTCCCCGCCAAGCACATGCCCATTGCACCCTGAGTGATTGCCACGTCCATTTACCCAAAGTAACAACTTCCCTTTTCCATCCCGGCCCATGCCATGCCGTGACTTGCACAACCCCCCCCAGTCCCCCGCCATTCCCCCAAATCCCCATTTGCACAACAAACATCAACAACAAATAAACAACACAGCCAACAATCTTTACCCACCAATGAGAAGCAAAACATCCCCCCTTCCCTTCCCGCCCCCAACCCCCCTCCTCGTATCCACACACAACCCAAGCCAAACCACCAAGAAAAAAAATCCACTCACCCTACCTTACCTTACCTTATCTTACCGCCCTCTCCGCCCCTTCCCGAATTTATCCACATATACGCCGCCAAAGCACGGGCCCCGGCATACGAACGGCCGGACCCTTTGTTTTTTGCCCTCTCTCTCTTGTCTCGTTCGAGAATACGGGGGGTTTGGCGCTTTCTGAGTCGAAATACGAATGGTTTGGTTTTTTTTAAAGACTTCGTAAGGAATGCGTGTGCTGGATTTGTGTGTCAGTGAGAGAGAGAGAGGGGGGGGTGCTTGGTATATAAGGTAGGTAGGTAGGTATGTAGGTAGGATTCGCCTTGTGAAAGAATGCGTGTGATGGTGGTATTTGGGGTGCGTGAGAGATATTGCACTACCGTTTTACACATCGGCGTGTGTATGGAGGGGACTTTTATCCAGAAATTATAGTTAGTAGTGAGAAGAGGGGATGAGGATTGTTAACTCTCGTTTTCAACACAGACGCACACACATGGAACATCGAGACCCAGATTCACACAATACAGCAACATACGACTTATTCAAGTTAGATGATTAGAAAAAAAAAGAAGTGCCTATCATGATATAGCAAACAACTAAAGCCAGATGCCCACAGAAACCATAGCTTTACCCGTTGACGCCCCATAACGATTTAGAAACAAAATCAAAAAGGAGCAGAGAAGTAAACAGATAAACCCTATAGGCTGATTGAAATCCAAAAAATATCAAAAATAATAATCCAAATCGCA
This sequence comes from Bipolaris bicolor, assembly GCA_026262445.1. Lineage (NCBI taxonomy): Eukaryota > Fungi > Ascomycota > Dothideomycetes > Pleosporales > Pleosporaceae > Bipolaris > Bipolaris bicolor. The sequence continues at coordinate 319,986 of JAODYD010000004.1, read as the reverse complement.
TCCAAAACTCTTTTCGTTTCTTCGTTAAAGGGTAGAAATAAAGGGTTTACGTAGTCAGAAGAAGAGGAACAAGGAAGAAATAGGGCAAAAGGATAAAAATAAAAAGACCAAAGTAAGAATCAAATATACACCTAGATAAACGCCGCCAAAAGTCGCATAGATCCGAACAAGACTTTCCCAATGCGAGTTTCTTCCTCGGGTTGGAAAGTGTGGAGGGGGGTATCATCGTCGTGGACACATTCTTTGTTGTTTTTTTTCTTTTTCAGTCTTTTCTTCATCACAAGAATCCACTCTCAGAGAGCAGCCTAGAAACAACTTCGTTAGCCCCATCTTCTATCTTCCGCTTCACAAAAAATGGGTTTGCGTACCTTGCAATCTTTTCGTCCTCGCGTTCTCTTGGTTCGACGCTCAGACTCATCTCGTACATCTCATGCACATCACCTGCAGATTGCATGTTGCTGAGGATATATTCTTGCAACTCGGGCACTGGCTGCAGCGGATAAGGCACGTTCTGATACTGCTGGATATCGCGAATGACTTCTGCCGTCTTCGCACGCTTGGCAAAGTTGATGAGATTTGTGCGCTTGATCAGCGAGGGAATACCGTCTTCGATGAACGTCAAGTCGGTGAGATATACACCTTGAGTATGTGTTAGTACATGTCGCAATTTATCTGAGAGGTCATCACGTACCAAAGAAGGGTATACAAGGCGGATTCGCCCTGTGCAAAGTGTCTCGGTATTCTGCAAAGTTTTTGGTGCTACCCATGAGTTTACGCATGCTTTCCAATGTTGCCATGGAGCGCTGGTTGACAGCACTCCAAGTTCTGTTCAAACGATGGATCGGCGCAGTACCTAGAGCTGAAATGATGGAAGTTAGAGTAGAAAAGTTGTTCAATTGTCGGCATTTCTGTATCCCATTAGCCACATGCAATGTAGAGAGGTATACCAGGTTGACTCACGTCTGCTACATTGACAAAATGCTTAATAACAATCACTCTGCGCTTGACATCTTGTTGGGTAAGGATCATTTGTGCGACCCAGTTTGTCAATTGGTTAGAATGAAGAATGAGCGCTTTGACGTTCGACGCTGGATCGGGCTCGCCAGGTGCAAGCTTCTTTTGCCAAGTCTTGTTCAAGCATTCTGTAGGGCGAATCTTGCCGTAAAGCTTAGACTCGATGATTGTCAGTTGACGAGCGAATTCGGTTGCATCAATGTCGAGGAATTTTAGTTTCTTCATGTGCTTGGGTAGGATAGGTTGTGGCGTTTGGGCACTCAAGGTAAGGACCAATCGTTTCGTTGGCATGTCTGGTCCACGCGATCTTTGCTCAACTGAAGTCATCAATGGTGCTGCTCCAGGGGTGCTGGTAGTTGCAACATGGTCTTTGGCGAAGTTGTATACCCGCTGAATCAGGATCCGCGCCTCTTCATCGTTACCTTCCATCCAGTAGTTGTCAAACCAACTCTTTAGAATGTTCACAACACGGAACCTGATAGGCTTCTGCTTCTTGTCTACCCAATGCTGGTAATCTTCTTTTGCTAGACCATGGGGTGGTTGAATACTCCATCGTTTGACCAACATCTCAAAGAGCTCGGAAGCTGTGGTAAAGGATCGGTAGGTAAGCAGGAATGTGTTGTTGAACGCGGGGTCCAAACGGTCGTGACGGGTCAGCTGCTCAACAAGTCCTGCTAAAGTGCCACCCTTGAGCTGAGGCGGTGTAGTTTTGTGATCGTAGGAAATCTCGCCCTCGTGATCGAGCTTCAAGAATTCTGGTGTTTCTTCAACTGCTTGCTGTGGAATGACCGGCACTTCACCAAAGAAATCCTTGAGCTTCTTATTGCTGTTAGCAGAACGGATCGGCTCAACTTTCGTATCGTCGTTTCCAAGGGACGACCCTGGGCTGTATGTGTCAGCCTTGGGCATGTTACCGAGCAATGGCCTCTCAGGTCCAGATGGAATGCGAGCGTGGCTAGGTAGTTCGCTGTCGGTGTTTCTCCGAGGATCTGAACGGCTTATGATATCATCCAAGGGAATATTTTCTGACAGGTTCTGTAGCAAGGCATACTCCTGGGCACAAGTCGTCTCGAGTTCACGAGCGACGGCTCGCACAGCGTTGATTCGGTCCTCTAGAGAGTCTCCCCGTAGTTCGGCCCATTCGTCTCCCAAAGGCGCTGCTACTCCTTGACATGCTATCACAAGTTCGGAGACTATGTCATAAGTCTTTTGTTTCTGTATGCTGAATTCGCTGAGCTGCGATCCTTGAGAGTCCAAGTCCAAAGATGCAAGATTGATTTGTTCAATGGTTGAGATCCAGGGTCGGCATGCTTCAAGCACCTTGCTTGCCGCATTGCATACGTGGTCGCCAATCTCCTGGTGTTTTTGGTGTGAGATGACGGTATCCCGTACGACCAAGTGGTCGTCCAAGCGACGGATGCTTGAACCAATCACTCTCTTGACATCGTGCAGCCTTTCCAGGACACGAGAGTCTAGCTTGAGAGTCGGCTCGACCGAAGAGGGTTCGTGGTCTTCTGGGTCAGAGTACATCGAGGTATTGACATCCCGGGAGTCTGCGCCATTGTTCTGCCAGCTGCCGCCAATGTTGCTGCCGACCACGAATCCAGGCACAAGGCGGGGTATCTCTTCGCCCCGCTGCTGACGGGCTACTTCCACGAATCCAAAAACACCGTTCATCACGCCCTCCGCTTCTTTCAGACACTTTGAATAAGAGTCTGGGGGAGGAAAGTCGGATGCAGCAATGTGTGAAGAAAGGACTAGCTTTGAAAAGCGCGACATGGTCTCTCGGAAGTGAGGATATAGTGCCTTGTTGGTCGATATGATGGAAGGGTTGCCAGAGTGGTTATCCGTCGTTCCCGAGCCAGCTGCAAGTAACAGCCGGAGATGATCTGAAATGTCTTCAGCACGCTTTACAAACTCGGACCTGTCACTGTTGTTGATGGCCTGTTTGTATCGTTCAATCGCGCGTCGCATATCTTCGACCATCCTGTTCCAGGTAAGAGGGACTGGGCTGACATCGTCGTAAAACTTTCGTGATTGTGGAAGGGTACCGTTGGGTCCACCTAGGCCAGGGCTGTTTGCAAAGGACGTGGACGTGGTACCAGCAGGAGGCATTGCAGCAGAGGCAGCAAAACTCATGCTGCTTTGGTCGTAGGCCCTGCCATGGTGACCCCCATTCATTGACTCCATAGAGGTGGCTGATGAGAGTCCACCGGACAAGCGTTGTCTGTGCTGTAGTGCAAAGTCAGAGGGGCTCTCACATAAGTGGGAGGAGGAGGGTGAGCGGCTCGATACTTACACGAGAGGAGTAGGAACCCTTGGTTCCTGGACCTTCAAAGTCGGATGCAGATGTTTCGTCGTCTGTGTCTTCCATGTTGTAGCCAGAGCCTGAAGCCAGTATCTCGGCGGGCGGTCGCGACATTTCTGGAATGAAGACATCTGTGCGGTTGCGCGGGCCGCTCTCATTTGTGGCGGGTGACTCGAGCGGTAGCTCCATGGTGCTTACGCCGGTCAGAGTGTTGAAGTAAAAAAGCCTTCCATCTGGGGTAGCTTGGGGGATCCAAAAGGCAGCCTCCTCCTCCTTGTTGTTGGTGGGTGCGGTGTTGCGCTCAATGGGCAGGATGGTGTCGTTGCCGCCGCTCAGGGAGCCATCGTCAGAATAGTCGCCCTCTGCGCCGCTGGCTGAACGAGTGTCGTCGTCGGCGTCGGCACCGTCTCGGTCTTCCTCGATGTCTTCGCTGGGCCGCTGCACGACGGCGCAGTAGTTGCTTGGAAACCAGCCACGGACACCATGGATGACTCCGTCCCACCATCCACTCTCCAGCTGGGTGATGACCTGTATTATGTCGCCGGTCCGGAAGCTTAAGCTGGTGCGGTCGTCGGCCTGGTAGTCGTATAGGGCCTTGACGTACATGCCGCCAGCGTCGGTCGTGCCGCTGAAGCCGTTCATGTTGGAAGGCGCGACCAGCTCGAGGGGGGACGGGATAGGAGAGCAACAACGACGTCCGCACACTCGGGTGCAAGATGCCCCTCTACTGCGACCCGGGACAAGAGAAGAAGAGGTCGCAAGGTGGGCCGCTCGTTCTTACAGCGCGGTCGATTTCGAGGGTCAGATAGCCCGCGTGTTATGGCCGGGGGGTGGGTGAGGGCATGCAATTGGGCTAGGGGCGGGACCGGCATGCGAATGAGGAGCCTTGCATTCGCGCCTCGCTGAACTGCACAGCGAATAGAGTCTCGCAGCGGGCACTTGTGTATGATTATCGTCGAGAGGAAGAGAGCTCAGGAGCGAAAGAAACTGCAACACCAGGGCGGGTCGCTGGGCAGGCGTTGTGAGCGGTGGAGGCCCCCCGAATGTGGGGACACTGCTGCCACAAGTCACGTGGAGAGCTGGGTTTCTGGATAAAAGAAGCTAACAATGTGTCAAGCCCCGGGCCCATCCCTCAATCCAAGCCCTCGCAGAGCCCGCTTTGCTTGTCTACAGTTTGTAATATTCATGCGTATCTACATGCGAAGCCCGCCTGCAGCCCATGTTGTGCATATACGCACAACCTGTCTGTCCAGATGGATGGTTATGCTGCTGGTCATGCTGAGCCGGCTGCATATCCATTGTCTGTCCAAAAGCCGCCGGTCCAACACGTCGCGTAAGATTTGTTGTATGTCAGATGGCCGTTTAAACACGCCGCGGCCTGAAGCATGTCTATGTAAGTACACACATACTATGTACACATACGCATCAAAGTAGTCTCTCTCTACGCCTGGCCAATAATGGCCTGGCAGCGTCATGAACCGTGCGAAAAAACCCCGCCCACGGCTCCAGTACGGATGCTGGATGCGGTATGTGAAATGTAGTACGTACATCATCCATAGTAGGCATGCATGTATGTCAGTATGTAAGTATGCAGGCGCGCCGAGTGAGGAGCCTGACGACTGAGTGGGGAGGACCTCAGGCGTTCCATACACTCGTCAATTCATCTAGAACACTGGCTGACTCGTTGGCTAATTCTCCTTCTATGCGCTATGAAACGTTGTCCCAAAGACGGCAGGGACCTGTCGCCTTTTGCGGGCGGATACCGGAACAATTGAGCATGATACCACCCTACCGGTCTTGTGCGACCGTCCAGTCGTCCGACCTCTGACCCTTGGCGTCCTGACACTCTGCTTGCGCCGAACGATACTTGCAGCTGCGCAAGTCGCCAAGAGCCGCTCAACGAGTTGTGGCACCTAGTCTGGCGAGGCCTAGTGTCGAGGCTGATGGTAAAGGTAGAGAGCATGTGGAACACTGGAAGCTGCAAAGTCAAGCAAGAGCCGCCAGCCCCATGGACGCGAGAGCGGTGACTGACACGCGCATCTCATCGTCGAAGACGCCATGGAAGCTTTGAGTGATCATGGAGGAATTAGCGGCCGATACCATTCTCGAACTTGCTTAATGTGTCGCGTGGAAGCGGAAGCGTCGACTTCTGGGTTCTGCGACACTGGGCCGGAGTGGTGTGTGGGCCGGCCACCCGCCCAATTGACCATGATGCTGCTGTCACTCCCGGGGTGGCAGGGAGATTGTTGGGAGATGACGGGATATAGCGAGGGCAAAGGGAAGCTTGGTTGTGAGTACGAGTAAGCAGCACATGGCAACGGGAGCGGCGCTGGACGTGGAGGTGTCTCCGGACGGCGTCCAGAGGCAATGACCATATTTGTTCGTCACCAAACGGTAAAAGGGAAAAAGGGCAGCAGCCACCGAGCATTTCAGCTTGCGTCTTCAGACAATGGCGAGCACATGGACACGGGCAATGCCCCGAGCCGGCCATGGTCCCTGGCACTAAGTAATTCTAGTCGGTTTGCCTTGACCTTGTTGAAATTATCTCACGGCGCAGGCGGATCGATAGCGGCTCTATGGCGTCCGTGTTGCGCGAACAGACCATGGCCTGCCACATGAAACCTCGACCACGAAGCCGCGTTGCGCTTCTAAAGCATTACGTGAAGCGTTCTAGCGCGAGGAGGGGCGAGGGGCGAGGGGCGAGAGAGGGGGGGGGGCTTTTTTGCCCAGCAGCCATGCATGCCCCTCGCTGACACTGAGGGGTTGTGAGAGAGATAGCACGAGGCATGTAGCGCAGTCCAACGAACTGACGGTGAAGGCAAAATGGGCTGGCGCGGGAACAAGGCCGTTTACCAGACCGCGACCGACGCTATGTGCTCCAGGATATACGCGCATCCCCGATGCAAGCGGGGCATGTTAGTGGGCTCTTCTAGGTGCTCTGCTGCTTACCGGGAAGGCAGGTAGAGGGGTGTTTGCATGTGTGGTGGACAGTGGCGGTGGTTGTGGTGGTGGGGGGGCTGGCGCAGGCCAAAGGGCAAGGTTGCTATGGGCCTGTTGGCATTGTGATGGCGAGGGACAGGCGTAAAAAAGCATTCCATGGCCGCGCGATGGCTTGTTTTGAGTGCGGTCGACAGCAACGAGCTGCTGCCGTCTGGTGCATGTGTGGACCGGGCTAACAGGAGGATTGTGGGTCCGGGGAACGGGATCATGGCCCGGAGGTATGGATAGAGTTCCAGGAACGAGTGAGGGCAGCCGACGATCGTCTCCAAATTACTCGCAGCCACACAGCAGCATTTCATAGTGCGAGCGTGAAGGGTGCTCCTGGCGTCATCTTGTTGGCTCCGCGAGCGAGGGGCTGCAGCCACCCCTTTTTTGTTATTTTTATTTTTATTTTGGCCGGGTGAGGTCATCATGGGCCAGCGATTGCGGCCAGCGAGGGGCAGCACCCGCGTGCGTGGTGTGCATGTCTATGTATGTGGGTGTGGGTGTGTGTATGTAGTGTAGGGTTGTAGTATGTAGGGTTGGGGTTCGTGCCAACATGAATGGCGCAGGCACACAGGCACGCAGAGTGAGGCGGTGAGGCTCCATGCGCTCGGCCTGCATCTGAGGAATGGCGCCCCAGCAGACTACTCACTCAAGAGGCAAAAGTCGTCTGGCCATTCTTACCGCCTCTTTGAGATGTCGAGCCACAAGTGGTGGATACAGAGGGCGACTCCGCTGCCAGCGCGTGGTACGGCAAAACCACGCTCGGCAAGAGCCTCGTGCGATCAAAATCATTGGCCACGCGATTGCCATGTTGCAATTGGGTCCAGCCCGTCAACTAAGGGAGTACCCGGTGTGCAGGCGCAACTGCAGATGGGCGGTATGGCCACAAGGACCTGGCTTGGGGGAGGGAGGGGCTGTAGGGCGCGGCAGGGCGGCAGAACGCGAGAGGGGTGCGAGGGGGAGGGAGGGGAGTGTGCGTGATGGAGAGCGAGAGAGAGAGTGGCACAACAGTGGGAGACAGGCTCATGGCAAAAGGCGTGGGCAGGCAGCAAACCACGGGCGCGCAACCCTGCACGACACACTGTCAATGGGCAGCGATAGATACAAGCAAATATAACGTGGGATGCGGCCGCTGTACACCTACTTCATCAACAATTGGCGTTGGATTCGCTAGCGCTGTCATGCTGGACGTAATTATTCGGTCCCGCGAGGAGATCACAGGGGATGGCTGGGCTGGTGAGCCTGCTATTTGGCGGACTGTGCGTTGTGCCTCTCT
>JAODYD010000004.1:281977-312394 GCA_026262445.1 Bipolaris bicolor | reverse complement strand
CCCCCATCTTGTGATTTTGGCTGCTGCCCCTCTTGGTCTCCTTATTCCGCCCTCGCGCCGCTCGCATCCATCTCAACCCTCACGCAGCCCGCGGCCTTCATCATTGCGCACGCAGCCCTGGGGCGCTGACGTCTGTATATCGCGCTCTGCCGCCGGCCATTCCCGTCCTGTGCTCGCATTTTTTGTTGTGTATACAAACGCGCGGGATGAACGACGGGCACAGCCACTGCACCTCGCCCATCAACACACTTTAACGCTCGCGCGCGCCGGCCGTTCCATCATCCCCTCGCATCGGCCACCAGCTGCTGCAGTTGCCCGCTGCATCTCTGCATTGCCGTGATGGCGTCCAACTCGTCGCCCGCCGGCCGCAAGACGGGCGCGCCGGAGAAGAAGTACAAGTGCCAGTTCTGCAACCGCGCCTTCAGCCGCAGCGAACATCGCAGCCGTCATGAGCGATCCCGTAAGTGCCCTCCCCTTGCCCAGCGTCGCCATGGGAGCTCTGCCTGGCTAGAGCGGGGTAGCTGTTTACTGCGGCGGGACACCTTCGCGCCGTGGTCGCGCTGCGGGGAAGATTGACACTGTGTTGCTAACTGCCCCTCACCGCAGACACAAAGGAACGCCCCTTCAAGTGCCTCAAGTGCCGCAGCACCTTTGTGCGCCGCGACCTCCTCCTCCGCCACGACCGCACCGTCCACGCAAAAGACGGCGGCGCCCCGCTGCCCAGCGAGCAGAAGCGCCGCAGCACCACAAAGGCCGCCGATGCCGGGCCCTCGAAGCCCGCCCCCGTTGACAATGCCACCACCCTCGAGCGCATCCAGCACGACTCCGAGGCCATGCACGATGACGACGACCTCAATGCCGCCGCCATGCTCATGACCGACTTCCACCACAAGGCCATGGCCAGCCAGGAGCCCGAGATGATTCCCGAGCACAACGAGCCCGTCATCTCCCCCACCGGGCCCCCCATGATGGAGCCCGTCATCCCCTACACCGCCCCTGGCCAGAACATGCTGCCCCAGATGCCCTGGAGAGACTCAATGGTCCCCCAGTCTGAGCCCAAGTCGTCGCCCAACACCCACTCGGCCTTTACCTCGGCTGCTGCCCTCGGCTCCCACCCTCACCAACTGCCCCCTCTGATGGAGCGCACCATGTCGGGCAACGACAGCCTTGCGCCCACCTTCTCCGCCATGAACGGGGGCAACGGCCTCGGAACCCCCGGTGCTCTGTCGCCCTATCCCTCGATGATGGGGCCCGTTTCGCCAGTCGACTATCGCAAGTCGCCCGGCCCTAACCAAGCCTTGATGATGACCCGAGCCCCTCAATTGGACTCGGAAGAGCAGTGCGCCAGGATCTACGAGAACATCAAGCAGTATGACAGTGAAAACGCGCTTCTCGAGACATTCCACCTTCCCAGCCTCAACACCCTCAACCGCCTGCTGAAGACTTACTTTGATCTGTTCCACCACCATCTCCCCTTTCTGCATCCCGCCACATTCAACCCTACAGAGGTGTCGGCCCCGCTGCTCCTTGCTGTCCTGTCGATAGGTGCCCTGTACATATTCGACCAGGACCAGGCATATATGCTGCATATCGGATCAAAGGTTCTCGTAAACCAGTTTCTGCAGAACAAGGAGAACTTTAGCTCGCGCAAATGCCCTCTGTGGACCATGCAGAGCACACTGCTCAACATGATCTTTTCCAGCTGGAGCGGTGATCCAAAGGGTCTCGAGTGGGCCTGTTCGATTAAGAGTCTTTTGGCCAACATGGTTGCCGGAAACCGATACGAGCTCAAGCTTCGGTCAGATGCGCGTGATGGTGCCCAGCCAAACCACGAAGAATGGGTCGTTGACGAGCAGTGCCGCCGAACATACTATGCAGTCTACATCTTCTTTGGTCTGCTCACTCTTACCTACAACCACACACCTGCTATGGGTTTTAACGAATTCGACACGCTGGAACTCCCCTCCTCAGAATCCCTCTGGACTATGGAAGTTTCCGATGACGATGCCTGGCGTGAAAGCCTGAGCTCGTCCAAGATTATCACGTTCCGTCAGGCACATGACAATCTCTTCCAGGGCGAGACTGCACGCTACAGTGCCTTCGCCACGCGTGTCATGATCAATGCTCTGTTCCTCGAGGTGTGGTATCACAAGCGCAGTCCCGAAGCTCTTCAGGACGTGGTCACCGAGTACAAGCTCCGACTGGCTCTTGAGACCTGGGAGAAGTCGCTTGAGCTGTGTGAGCCTGAGACTGTTGTCGTTCAGCTGAGCGCCCCCCACAAGGGCCACCCCCTAATCTTCAATGCCATGGCGCTATATAGGAACACACGCGCTCGACTAGTTGTTGACCTCAAGTCTATCCAGGAGGCTCTCCGTTATCACGACTCGTATGAAGTCGCTGCTGCCATGACCAACGCTCGTGACAAGGTCCAGCGCTCACCAGAGATGATCAAGGTCATCCAGGAGTGCTTTGACTGCATCGAAGTCGCTGCCGTGCAAGGAATCCGCTGGGTTGCACGTACTTCAGCCACCAACTGGAGCATCGAGCATCCTCTTACTGGCATGGACCTGATGGTAATTCTAACCTTGTGGCTCTACCGTTTGGAACACGATGAGGAACCAGCCACCGAAGAAGAGCTGGCCATGTACAACAAGCTGCGCAACCTGTTTGATGATGACTCGGTTGATGTCTACGGCGCCAAACTAAGCTCTACTGTCGCTCGACTTTGGGGCAGTATGATTGACGAAGTTGTTGTTTGGGGGTATGTTGATCTCTCTATTACTCTGCGAAACTTGTCACTAACTCTGCATAGCATCACCAAGCTCATGGGCGAGGCCTTCAAGCTCCATTCACAAGCCCTTGTCGGCTATGAGGACGCAATGTCTTCTCGTTCTGGATCCGCTACGCCGTCCATGGCGGCTGGGGGTGTCCAAGTACTCGAGATGCAGATGGCCTACTAGGGCCATGCGATTGACCTCTAGCACTCTACTCACGATCTGTTTTTGATTTTTTGTCTATTTCTCTGTTTATCTGTCACCGGGATTCTTTTTTTGTTCTTGCTACAGTCACCTCCTTGCATCTGGGAGCATGTCATGGAGTTTGGGCGTGTTGAGCATTAGTACTCTATTTCTTATCTCTTTTCACTTTCTCAAGATTGGGGTAATACGGCGCACAGGGGCAGTCGTCCAGATTGCTACACACTTGAGCATGCGCTCTATTTGTTTGGCGTCCTTTTAATATCTTTCCCTCGCTCATACCCATCGGCATTTCTGGACTAATGGAGGCTGGCCCCAAGCGCGTCATCGCTCTGCTTCGGTCCTGCTGCCTGTATTGCCTCTGCTGCATTTCTGCTAATACCGTTTGTTCGCTGTCATTTTTTGCAGTCTTTTCTATTCGTCATGGAGCTTTTGGGGTTCGATGTGCATATACCATAGTATTTCATGAAGCGCCTTTACGTGGCGGCGGAGGACAGGATGGAAGTAGTAGATTGACCATGCCGAAGTGTGGGTAGATTATGATTTCAAATATTATTGTATGAACACATTTTTGCATAAGCATGTCAGGATTAAACGCAGGCAGTCTGTGAAGCCCATTGGATCTCAGTGTTGCCGACCACAATCCGACGTTCAGTGAAGCCACTAATCGATAATGGCTACCCACGGACCACCGCGCATAACTAGCGCGAAGAGCTCCAATTGAACTTTTCCAAAAATTTCGAGGCCCAGCTACACCAGCCCGTCTGCTTGCAGTTCCACGCATTGTCCGCCATATTCATATACCCCTCTACTTTGGCGTTCTAGCCCTCAAAACACAGTCGCATACAGTCACAATGTCGAAAGATATCGAGGAGAAGAAGCTGAAGAAGGAGAAGAAGGATAAGAAGGAAAAGCGCGCCGAGAAGGATGGCGTAACCAAGAGCAAGAAGGACAAGAAGGAGAAGAAGATCAAGGGCGATGTCGAGATGACCGACGCGCTAGAGGCAGAACTCGAGAAGGAGCCCGAGGTCTCCATGGTCAATGTCGTAGACGGCGCATCCGGCGGCGACGAGCCTCGCGGCGCCCTCGTTCCCTTTGCATTCCCACTCGCCGACAACGACAAGGAAGTCAAGAAGATTCTCAAGACCGTCAAGAAGTGTACGTCACCATTCTCCGAAGCAAAAAACCGCGCTCACACAATCCACACATTTCAACTAACCTTTTTTCCCAAATAGCCGCCAAGTCCAAGACGCTCCGCCGCGGTGTCAAAGAAGTCGTCAAGGCGCTGCGCAAATCCGCCGCCGCCGGCGCTGCTTCTACCCTCAGCGACCCCACCGCCATTGTCGTCATCGCCGCCGACATCTCGCCCATGGACGTCATTGCGCACATCCCTGTCCTCTGCGAAGACCACAACGTGCCCTACATCTACATCAAGAGCCGCGCGCAGCTTGGCGAGGCTAGCGCTACAAAGCGACCTACCAGCGTCGTCATGATTGGCAAGGACAAGCTTGGCAAGAAGGCGGGAGAGGGTGATGACGAGTTTGCTGAGGCGTATGCTGAGCTTGTCAAGGTTGTGGCGAAGGCTAGTAAGACTGTGAGGAAGTAGATGGGGAATATGTGTAAGAGACTAGAAATGTCCCTTTTTTGGCGATTCGCGAATGTCACACTTCTGTTGAACACACCAAAAAAGAAGAAAACTCCGGGTGGAACATGGACGAGGAGTCTGGCGTTGTTACCTTTTTTTCGCGTTTTTTTTTTGCCCCTCGAAACGCGGAAACTTGGGGGCTTACTTGGCTAGTTACTGTCATAACTGATTTGGCATGTCAATTGGTATATTCCGGTTGCGTTTTCAATATATTTAAATATCATTGAAAACACCCCTTTCTCTTTGCTTTCTCTACCTCCCTCACTCCCTCCCTCGTTTCTAGGTCTCTTGTGTTATGTGTGTGTGTGTGTGTGTGCAAATTTGTTACCGTCACAACTCCCGCACCCTTTTTTCCTCGTAGCCTTTTCTTCTTTTGGGGTTATTTCTTTGTTTTATCTCACGCTCTCTCTCTGGTACCGATATATGCTATTGTTTTATATGATTGCGCAACCCATCGTTTCAAATCCATGCTTTTTTGTTTTCGTGGACACGTGTTCGAGGGTTATAGTAGTGAACTTTTATGTAAAGCTGGAATTTGGATGTGGGAGCTATATCGGTGAGTATGGTTATGTCATCTAAATGGCGTGTTCTTGATTATCTTTTTTTTCGCGGATGCTTGTGCTAGCATTTTTATTTCTGGGTGGGTTGTGGGTTGACGTGGTAGTTTGTGGTGTGTGGTTGAATATGGTTGTTTGAAAGGTAGTGGTTGCGCTGATGTATAGTGGGCATGCTTTTTTGGTTACGTGTTGCCTATTCTTTTTTTTTCTATATGTGTGATGTGTATTGAGACCGAGGGAGGAGATCCTGGGTAGGAGGCTTCTTGGTGTAGTGGTGGGAGAATGGAGCGAGTATGTGTGGCTGCATTTTGTTAAACGTAAGTTGCCACATTGAGGAAATGTGTCAGATCGCGGACTGGGTGGAGCTTTTTGTTGGCTAGCGGACTTTTCGTTGTCTTTCCACGCTCATGGAGGGGTACTAAAGTAATTAGAGGGCTGTCGTTACTTTCTTGTTGTAAGATTCTATCCCAGATATTCAGCTGACATTACATAGTCCAGATCAGATCACAAACTAGTAGTACGTCTCGTACAGTCTCATGACTTCAAAGTCTCAAAAGAAGGAAATAAAGGCTGACGTAACGCAGCAGAAGACGGAAGAACTGTATCAGGATCATCATGTGTATCGTGAATAATCTGACCGATAGAAATCTAAAAATTGAGCCGTCTAGGGCAAATGAGTTATCCCTTCTCACTTCTTATGAGGTCGCCACTAACACTCCAATGTGAAACTACCAACAGCTCCACAACACCAGATTTGTTCATTCGCTCTGTCCTAGTTCACCAACGCCCTGATACTGGTTAGAAGACACAAGTCACCTAATCAACACATCTCTCTCCACAAATTATTATATCAGCGGACAACAAATCTAAAAAGGATATGACTACCCCTGCGTGCTGAAGTTGGCTTGTGCCCAGAGCCATGAAATTTTGATGACACAATTCGCTTTGTAACACAGTCTACAGCGTCAGATCTCGACCAGAACGACAGGATATTACGGACGTGCAGTGAAGATTGGATACAGCCAATATCGGCCCTGCAAGACAATCGTTAGCTGTATTAGGACATCCGCCATTTTTGGCTTTCGACAGAGTAGACCACACAGATTTGATGGAATCAAGAGGCCATCTGGGCCCGTCCATCAAATCTTTTGACTTACGAACATGGGGTATCTTTTGTTTGTCTGCCATTGGATGCTTTGTGGCACTTGATTTTGTCATAATGGGGTGATGAAGTAACACAATTATACTCTGAGTATGACTGACTTGACTTTTTTCTTCTTCTCCGTTTGCTATATAGCGTATCAGATCAATTATCCCAGAGAGGAATAGCAGGCCACACCCCAACCTGCCGGAATTGGGTATCAAAAAAATTGACTTCACAGCCAAAGTAAAAGGATCTAAATGAGCATCAGCGAGGCCTTCGCTCGAACTCTGGAAAATTATTCGGTAATAGTAATATGTACACCGCTCAATGGATATATGAGTGTTAGGCACAGCTCTATTGGGTACGATAACTAGAATACGGTTGCGATGGAGGCAGCAGAACACACTCTGATTATGTTTAAAATAATCTTCTTCTCGAATGTAACAATTGCCCAACTCTTCTGACTTGATGGCCGAAGTAGCTTGATGTTGTATCTAATAAGGTCATTATTTCGCCGATATGTGTCATACCTACTTCTACGCCAACCTGTTACAAATGAGCCATGAATTAGAGTTGCGAGAATTGTGAATAAGGTTGAAAGAGATGACATGATGATAAAAGATGACAGTCTTATGGCATTATGCACTAGGCTTATCATATTCACCCGAGCTCTTTGATTAATTGGTTCACGTGTCACCCGCTGTCCCTTATATAACTCTGATAATTTACTATAAATAATTGATTTCTACATGCTAAACTCACGCGTACTGTATCACATTTCGAATCCTCAAGCCATTCCCTAACCTTCATCTTTTAACGCTGTCCACCCATTGTACTTCTGAAGCTTCACTACTCGCAATTTACTCCCGACATGCATTTCCTTCGCCTCGACCTGCTTGTGAAGCTCGGACTTTTATTCCCAGCATTCATAAATGCAGATGTGATAAGATGTCAAGGTATTTCTCCCTGTCTTGCGGGGTCTACTGAGCCATGCTCGTGCTATTATTAAGGCATACTCCATGGTGGAAATTGCGATGGCATTGATGTAAGTCTTGATGGCGTATCAGATGAGGAACCTTAGCTGATGTGATTTAAATTCTAGAGATGTGAATTCAACCCGGCTTAAACATGACGAAGGCGATTATGTTCTATCAATACATTGATTAGTACCAGTAATCTAATGTGGTCGTAAACTCTGCTCAACTACTCAAGTGAACTCCATATGTTTCCATGCTTCTCTACTATCTCCTATACTGTTACATCATGAAACCGATTCTCCAGATGCACCAACTGCGCGGTCTCCCACGCCGCCAAATCCATTGGTCCCACCCCCCACCTCACCCCTCTCCACCCTTCAAATACACTCTTTGCCGCCTCCTCGCCACCCTCAGAATCAAACACTTGCACAATTCTCTCCGCACCACGAACTGCTACCTTAGCCACCTCGTCATCTCCACGCTCAACCTCACGCCCAATAGCCGTAACAACTCCTCTTACCGTCTCACCAACCCACCATCCCTGCGGCACCGAATCCGCAAGTGCAAACCACCACGCTACAAGTACCAGAGCGCGGGGTTCGCGTTGCCGTACGAGATGAAGAAAGTTTGGCGTGAGGAATGACGGGAAGACAGAGATGCGGATGCCAAAGTCTTCGGTAAGGTGGTAATAATACAGTGAGAGGAAAATCGGAGATAGGGCGTGAAAAGCCGGTAGAAGCGTAGCGACATATGACCCAGACTCATCTTGTAAAGACACGGTGCTTTCAAAGAGTAACGTGAGAAGGGGTGGCAGGAAGAGACCATGCTGATCCGCAAGGTGAGGGGATGTGTATGTTGGTGGTGGATTAGGAGATGTGGGCGTGGCGCCCAAGGGACCGGTGGGTATACAAGTAGCTGGGTTAATGATAGGTGGTGGAGGCAGTATACGCGACTCTCGTCGTACAAGTGGATACACAGACAGCTTCTCTATACCATGGTCCCAGCGGAGAGAAGCTAGAACGCGCAGGCCCTCGCTGAGTTTCAGTAGTGAGAATATCCAGTCTAGGTACTCGTCGTCCGTGTAGGAGGGCAATGGTAGGACTAGGGAAAGCAAAAACGTTCCTGTTGCGAGCACGGCTTCGTAATTCTCCAAAGTGATGTGTTGGAGTGCGGTTTTGTAGGACTCGAAGGTTTTTTGTCTGTATATTAGGGCTTGCTTCTCTACTTGTTTACTTGGAGTTTGGATATTGCTTTGTGTAGCTGCGATGCTCAGCAACGAGTAGAGGAGGAAGGTATGCGAGATGCCCAATTTTGGAACGATGTCTTTGTGTACGTTCTTGACCACTGGGTCATCCCACATTACGAACTGTTTCCAGACGTGGGTTGCATAGTATTGCAGTAGGTAGTGATCGAGTGATGTAAAAATACCTATTGCTGTATATGTCGGAGGAACGAGTGATTGAGAGGAAGAGATGCAGAAATCAACCTCGTTACTATGGGGTTGTGGCGAAGCCTCGTGACTGAACAATGATTCCGGTGTTGCCGATGAAGACTTCTGAACATATTCGCAATCGAACTTTCTCTGGTTGCAGTAACGGCATTTTGGCCGCGCCTCATCACACTACATCGAGTTATTCGCAGTCTTTAACGAGAGCCGTTGATCGAACCTTGACTTTCTTCTTTTTACACGTCAAGCATCCGCCTCTCGACTTGGAATGTGGCTGTTTGCTCACAAAGCCGGGGCTCCGACGCACCATTGGATTTACGTTAGTATCACTTGGTAGAGTTAATGTTTCTGTATGAGGCTGGTTGGAGCCATGTGACGTGTAAGGCGCCCAGCCGCTATGATCTATCCTTGTAGTCTTCTACGTCATCCAAAATGTGAGATTGGGTTTGATTAGGCCGCTTTCTACAGAGCACAACCAATATGATGATAGTGGCTGAAGTTTAATTCTATTTGAGAGACTACTGTTTCCATTTTGAATTTGACTTTTTTCGCGCGCAACCCTATTCGATCCATAAATAAACAAAAGCAAAATACTAGTGATGATACGGCTGGAAACAACCAAAGTGCGAAAATGAGCCCATGTTTACTTTGCCTCTCTAGCCTCGCAATCAATCTCTACTTGCACCTTCTCAGCCTGTACCACGTACCGTGGAGGCTCAAACAATAGCAATAACACAACTACCAGAAACATCGGTATCGCATCAAAACAATACAGCGTCCACTCATGCGCAATGAGATATGCCGCATTTCCCATCGAATACTCGATCAGCCTGAACACACAGCGCAAGAGAATGAGCGCACTGACACTGTAAAGAATATACAGCATCCTCTCCCATGGCGTGTCAGTCACAGGCCCAGAAGCCTCAGCAACACGCCTCTTCATCCGCAAGTGGAAATCTCCCGCCGCAACGAGAAAAACCATAAAGGTAGCAACCTGCAAAGCAAGTCCCGCAATAACAATCTTCTCACCCGCTATAGCAAGTGAAAGTTGCATCGTTCCCATAATACTAGCACCTGTTCACCTCTCTATTAGCACTTGTTTTCCCAATTCTCCCTTCCCACATCCACATCCTGTTTCCCCCAAAAAGAAGAGAAGATGAAAGACTCACCCAACCCCTGCACAACCAACGTCGTAACATCCGCCGTCACAAACCCCCTCGTATACCACCTCGCCCTCCCACCCACAACCTCCTCCGCACTCGCAAGCCGAATCGTGCGGCCCAACATCATATACACCGTCGCCGCGAACCACAGCGGTCCAACCAGCAATAACACTCCCTGCGTGATAAACGGGCCCCAGGCCTGATTGTCAAAGTGCGAAGCGATGCGTGCGCTGTAGCCTCCTACTTCGCCTATTTGTACAGCCAAAAATGTAATTAGTCAAAACCGTTGATGTTTGTCGATAGATAGATAGGTATGTAAAGGAAAAGAGAACGTACATAAAGCGCCAATGACAAGAAAAACAATGACACGGTTTTTGGAACGGAAGAACCGATATAGGTGCAGAGTTGCCATGATTGCGAAGACGACGATGCAGATTATAGCGCCTGCGATGGAGGGCGTGTAGCGGTACATTTCCCAGTCGAAGCCGGGGGATTTGGGTGGGTTCTGGCGTTTCCAGGCGAGGCTGGGGGGAATTGAGTTGATAATCATCGTGGTTGGGGCGATGGGGAAGTAAGATGAAAGATTGAGAGTGAGAGAAAGGGTATAGTTGGTTTTGAGTCTGAATAACAGATTGAAGAATAGTGATGAGGTGAGTCTTACTACCTGTTCGACCTCACGGCATTCTTTATACTACCTGGCTGTGAATGCTACATCGTCATATCTCTATCTGCGTGCACATCCTTTCGCACTCGCTTGCACGCACTGCCCATGTTCATGCACACGGAAGCCAGGTAAGCTAGATCAGCCTATCAAAAACGTAGCATAACGTATATGAGGGTAGCGTGCCTTATACCTGGCTGCGAAGCTGCCGTTGTCATGTGTCTATCTAGACAGTCGTTCGCACTCGCTTAAACAATCCATGTCCGTGTACTCAGTGTCAGGTATGCTAGCGCATGTAGGGGTAAGACGCCAGATTTCGCATTCGCTTAGTCGACCAATACCATGCATTCTCTTGCATCAATCAGTAGCAATAATTATAGCAATACGTCAAAGGCGTCCAAGCACAATATCACTGCCTCAATGGTTCGGTCAAATGCATTCTTGCTGTTAACAATGATACATTACACAAGGATTTACCTGTGGTGGCCTGGCCAGGTTCCACATTTCATGCGTAAAGTGATGCCATAATTCCTTCGCAGACTTTTTTGTTTCTTAGATCGTATGTTACAACGTGCGACAAAGCACTCAACCCCAACACATCCCCGTTCCAAAATCAAAAGAACGAGGTCCTTATGAGCCAATCTAGCCCATGACCATACCCTTGAGACCGGACATGTCGCCTTCCTTGGCGGCAATCTCAAAGTATCCATAGATGATGGTGACGGCAAGAAGAATACCGGTACCACTGCCAAGAGCGCCGAGGAGGTCGCTACCAACAGACAAAGCTCCAATGCAGGCACCGCCAAAGGCAGCCGCGGTGGGAATAACACGCTTGAGCTCCTTGTACATGGACTCCTCACGGTGACCAGCCATGACCAGACCCTGCTCCTTGAGCTGCTTGGCAACATCGCGGGGAGAGGAGCCAGAGACCTCGATCCAGGTCTTGGAGAAAACGGCGCAAGCGACGAGCATGTAGACGATGAAGATGGCGGTCTTGAGAGGGTCAGAGAGCGCCTCAGTGATGCTGAGAGGGGGAGACCTGTACAATGTCAGTGTGGAAACTACCAGAATGGGTTTGCTGTTTGAACGTACATGTAGTAAGCGACACCAGAGGTAGCGAAAAGCTGAGCAGAACCCTCCTTGGGCTCCCAGACACCAAGAAGCTTGACAAGCAGGTTGTCAGAGAAGCGGCTGTAGAGCATCTGGCTAATCAGGAAGACGTTGGAGGACAGAGCAGACTGCAGCATGATGGGCATGTTGGAGGTGTAGAACAGACGGACGGGGTAGGAGCCACGGACACCACGCTGGCGAGCAGACTTGACTGGGATCTCAACGCGGAACCCCTGGAGATAGATGACAGCGCCGAAAACGAGAACGGTGGAGATCAGGTTCATGACGTTGGGGAGGTTCTGACGGTAGAAGGCCTCCTTGAGCGCAACAGTCTTGTCGGGCCAGGTGAAGAGCAAGTGAACAAGCGCAATCAGAGCACCCTCGAACTCCGGGCCACGACCAGTGTTGATGGTGGTGGGGGAGAAGGCCTTCCACATGATGGACTCGCAGATGTTGGTGGCAATGAAGAGCGAGATACCGCTGCCGAGACCATAGCCCTTCTGGAGGAGCTCGTCAAGGAGAATGACAATCAAACCAGCAATCATCAACTGGATGACGAGCAGGACGCAGATACCAGCACCGAGGTCGGATGGCTGTCCGTAGAGACCAGAGATAACATAGACAACAGCCTGGCCAAAGGACAGGAGAATGGCAAGGAGCTTTTGAGCGGTTTGGTAAAGTTCGCGGTCCGACTTGAGGTCAAGGTTGACGTCAATCAGGTGGGTTCCGGCAAGAAGCTGGAAGACCATGCCCGAGGTGATGATGGGGGTGATACCCAGCTCCATCAGCGTACCTCTGTTACTCGCCATCATCATGCGCAGCCAATAGAGCGGGTCCGAGGTATCAGACGACACAATTCCGTAGAGCGGCATTTGGCTCATGACGAGGAAGACGAGGAGCGTGAGACCAGTCCATACTAGGCGGTTGTTGAACGGTACCTTGCTCTCGGGCAATTGGATCTCGGGAACGAGAGGCACAAAGGGCTTGACAAGATCGAGGAACCGTACTGCGTGGAGGCGTTAGCTGTGCGTGCCGCAGTGCGCCCTGTTTTGCGCGTGGGCGATTGCGGGCCCATTGAGGGCGGGGGCGTAGACTTACGGCCGCTCATGATTGCGAACTATGGCCCAGAGACAAGAAAGAAGACAAGGAGAAGTGAAAAAGGTTGGTTGAAGGCAGCCTGGAGATGGAAAGTGAGAGGGGGGTTTGTATTGTAGCTTTCGCAACGTGTCGCTGGGGAAATTACCCGTGCGCGCGCTAGCCGTAGTTCCGTCCCTGAGCCATCTCGAAGCTGCCACCGAACCTCAAAGAGGCCACGCTGTTCCAACGCGGTGGGGGCTTTGTGGCGCTCTCGACTGCGAAATCGTGGCGTACCTTGTCTGTATATAGTATGTGAGCCTGCTCTCGTTCATGTACTTGGACATCGTCGTCATGTTGACCAGACCATCGCCCCTGAAGTGTCATTGGTCAACCAAACACCAGCGTTGATGATGAGTAAGTAAGTACGTGATCCCTGTACAGGACCAATTGACTGATATCCGAGTCGTTGAAGACGAATTGAGTTGTAAGCATTTCAACTTGCTCCTCGCCGATGGCAGTGTCGAGGTTTTTGTCGGATAGTCAATATCGTATGTCTGATAATGATACTCACCCCTGCATACCTCGAATACGCCTAAAGTAGCGGCTGAGTTAGAACACTGCTCACTCAGACCGATACCCCCCAATCATCACAAGTCTAGAAAGGGTAGCATCTACTTGACAAGTCAAATTCACTTACAACAGTCACATATTGCACTCAAAGACCTCATAATGAACAATAAACATTATGTATACTACAGACAGGCGTATACGTAAATTTGGACCGCATCCAACAGGTCAAGATGTGTCTTCCAGAGACCACAAGTGTGTAAAATCAGAAAAAAGGGGGGTATATATCCAGCCATCACCAAACCACCTACTCAGCTTGCGCACGCTCATCGGCCGCCACCAGTACAAACGGTGATTACAACGAGTAAGGAATGTATAGAGTAAGGGGTATAGCGCAGAAAATATGATACAAAACCGGACTCGCCGGACAAGAAAGAATGAAGAGGGTGAATATTCGTACCATGTCAGGAAACGAGAAAGCGCTAAACGATATGACATACCGAAAAGGAAATTGGCGTATAGTAGACAAAAGGAAAGAAAGAGGGCTTACGCCATCATCATGAGTCTCGTTCCACGTTTCTGTAGGTTTCGTGGTCTGTAATTTCCAGGTCCAAGGTGGTTCCTCGGCGGAGCCGCGGCGCTCTGGGCATGTCGCTCGCAATACCTCCGCCCAGCAACTTCAAAATAACCGTCCCGCAGAATGAGACGGCAAGTGAAGCATGCAAAGCACCTAGGGTGGAATTTTTGTCGCGTGTCTGTTTCGAGGTACTGGCCTTCGATACCGCGGTTGCAGGTGTTGCACAGTGATCCATTGAGCTTATGGTAGTGACGCTCGCAGTACGGTGAGTTATTGAAGACGTAGAACTCGGCCGTGGGGAAAGGATCCGCACATTCCCTGCAAACAAAGCAGTGCTTGTGGTACCGCCCAGTGAGACGACCCGATGAATCTTTGACAGATTTTCCAACAATGGGCTCAGAGCATCCACGACAGTTGCCCTTGCTAGCAGGTTTGGGCCGCTGCGCATCTTGCTGGCGCACCTCAGGCTCAGCCATACTCCTAAGTGGGCTTCGGCTGTAGTCTTGAGCCATTGGGTCCTTGGGGAACATGCCTAGTGGGGTTCGTGCACCCATTTGTACGGCAGGATCTATGGGAGACTCTGGATACTGCATGTTGATGCCTGGTGGGAATATGGGCTGGCGAGGGCCTGGAGATAGCGCTCGCGGGTATGGTCCTAATCCGTTAGGGCTTGGACTTCTCCTGGGATTCTCTTCGGCAGCATAGTCTGGGCGGCCTATTTTGGAGGCTTGGCGCGAGTGTGCAGCTTCCGATTCTGGCGGGCTTGATCTTGAACTGGCCGTGCTTCGGATACCGGAGCTGCCATAGGAATCATCAGAGAAGCCAGAGTCTGAAGGCGTGTGAAGCGAGTTTGATTGTCCATCACTGGGCCCTGCGGCAGCCAGTGGCGGAGGACGTAAAGAGCGAGATGGTGCAAGGCCTCGTGGCATGTCGCTCACAGAACCATTACGGCTTGGGCCCGGTGAAGGAAACATATTACCTGGAGGGAAAAAATCGGATGTATCCAAGTCGCTCATATCCATCGGCGGCAAATCCCTTTCTGAGGGCCTTCTTGGCCTTGGTGGTGGTTCTCTCTTGCCTCGGCTGTTCTGTCGCACCGGCTCTGCCGTGATGTTCTCCTGAGCCGGCTGAACTGGCTGAGAAGAGCGCGAAGATTCCTTTTGCAAGCGGTCCAGGAAAGCATCAATGCCTTCAGTCTGCTCGTCCGCCTGTGGGTGCGGGGGCAGAGCCTCTATGTTTCCAACGCGTAGCTTTGGGTGGGAAGGGAGGCCAACGCTGCGGTTAGAATATCCAGAGCTGCGCGAAGTATTCGACGTTACAGAGGACCGTACTTGAGGAAAGCTCCTGTTGCTTGAGATGCTGCCTTGTGTGCCTGTCCTCTGGTGGCCGCCTGCAGATGCATCTACGGCTTGGCTCGATGCGCTTGTTCTACTTGGCCTGCGATCATTCTTTCCATCAAACGGTCCTGGTGCAATAGTGTTCATGCGCTTGGTGATATTCTCCCCGCCATCAAAGCGTGGGCTGAGTGGCGCAAATAATGGGCTTGGTTGGGCGTAGTTTTGGTAGGGATCCAGACGTTCTCGTGGTTGAGGTTTGGCGCTTGTTGGTGTCTTGGGACGAAATGGCGGAAAAGCACAGTCTAGATTTGAACTGAGGCCTGGCGAGCGAGGTGCCCTTGATTGGTCTACCGGCGATGTTACACTGCGAGTCATTTTGTAAGGAGACCTTGGTGGTGCCAGTCCTGGAGAGCGACTTTGAGGGCCGCTGTAGTCACTGATAGGTGAAGGCTCTAATGGCCTGAATGGCTTGTCTGCACAAATCAGCATGCAAGTTTCTCTGCAGACTAGATGTCATTCTGATTGCTTACTCGCTGCGTTGGAATCAATGCGGGCAGGGGGAGGCATGCGGCCAGAGGGCGCTGGCCGGTCAGATCGATTGCTGAATGTTGGGCCACCGAAGGTTGCTGCGCGGTTGATTTTTGGAGAAAGAACAGATTGGGGAGAGTCTGTCACGACTGTCGAGGTAGGAGACATGGGCTCAGGCACTGGCGCTGCTAAGAGGAGAATTAGTTTGGGTGGGCAATACAGAGTTGTATGGTACTCACCGGGCGCCGGGACTGCAGCGCAGACATGGTCGGCCAGATGGAGGATATCAATGTCGACGGCACACGACGAGCACTTGATTGTTGGAAGCGTGCTCATTCGATCCATATTGGCATCCAGAGCTCGCGCACGGGAGCGATAACGAGGCAAGCGGTGCCGGAGTCAGTATGGGGATTCTTCGTAGCCAGCGGGGGTGTGATGGTATTTCTCGAGGGTGGTGACATGGAAGAGGAGCAAGGCGGGCGGCAGACAGTGGTCGACGACGGCTACAAGCGTGCGCCGAACGACGACGCTGGACACACAGGGCTGTTTGATCTTCAGAAACGGTGTGGACCATGCTCAATCAGGGGCAGGATGCGGGCGTGGGTCCGAAAAGGCTACGAGCTTAGAAGGGCAGCGGCTGGAAAATGGCTAGCACGTCCATATGTAGCAGTCCTAGAGGGTGCCGGGCCCCACAATCGACACGCGCAATGTTGGGTATCGCGGAGCTAAACAGAAAGCAATCACGACACGGTAATGACCGCGGCGGCGCATTGCCCATACAGACAGGCCAGCACGCGACAACGCTCGCCGGCAATCAAAGACGAACGGCCAATCGCCTCCGGCACATGTGGCCGCCAGCGGGGGTTATCGTCGTCGTCTGCACGCAATTCGCGCGCTGGGGGAATTGGGCGTGCTGGGGGGGCTGTCCGCCGTGCGGGCGATGATTCGGCGGGCATTTCCTTTGGCGTGCACGGGGCGGCAGCTTGCACTGTCGGCTGAATCGTGCGGTTCTCGCCGTTCCACCATCCACACCATTATACCCATCTATACCCATCCATTACAGCTGCCAACTGTCATGAAACCCGTCCCGCGCCGGATCTCAGGACAACCACACATCGTCTGCCGTGTCCAACGTCACCATGACGGGCCCGCCATTCGAGGGAGCCACCTGGCCCTTGATATTGTCGCAGACGGCGGCCAGACTGCGAGGCGTCAAGAATCGACCGAACACTGACTGTACTGACTGTGCTGGCGAGTCGGCGTTCCGAGGCTCCTTGTTCGCATCCTGTCCCTGCGCCGAACAACCGTCAGGGGACCAGCATTAGTCGCCCGGGGTGATTGGCTCTACGTGACATCGCTCCCAGCTGCCCGATCTACGTTGCAGACAGTAGATTATTGGCACCTCACCACCCCTTTCACAACGTAAATAACACATGCTTGCCCACAATCAGCAAACTCTATCCCGCCAGTGCTGCGTCAGTACACAGTAAGCGAAAGTGTCTGAGTATGTTGCATCACCAGATCGGAACCTGATGTTTCGAATCGTCTCATGGCGCGAGCAACAAGCAATGGCGGCGCAAACAACAAATGTTGCGCACACACACACACACACATACGCCCTTACATGGTCCACAGGTCGATCGCTCATTTCCACATGCAGCCTACCGTATCCGGCCTGATGCAAGCGGTATCAGGGTTCTTGCTCCCAAATACCTAGCTTTAGGCCCCACACCTGTTCGTCTGTTTCCCAGACGGCTAAAATAACGCGGCTCCGTGACGAATTCATGTACAAGAAGATACTTTCCATGTTAGAACATTGTGTGATGGCCGGACTCGTATCTTGCATAGCCTCTGATTGCCCTGGTGACCGTTTTTTTTTCTGCTGCCAACCACGTCGCGTGCCTTTGCCGTTGTGCAAACATTTTTGAAGCTCATCGCGTTTCGAATGCCACCTTTGTCCTCGACTGGCGACACGGCCGAGCTTTGAAACAACATCTGGCTCAGGAAGCTGGTCGTCATACTTCTGCGCTGGAGAAGACTCGGTCTTTTGGTCTGGTGCCATGGAGGCTGGTGAACTAGAAATCGCCAAGGCAATAACTTGGCTTAAAGCCTAACGCTCCGTCTGATGCTAGGCGCTCTTGCAAGGTGTCCAAGTGATGCCTTAGTATCGAGGCACCTGCCGCTTCGACTAGTAGTAAACACGTGATGGTGGGGTACTCGACAAGAAGGCGGGATGTGTTGAGCTTTGTAGCAGAGATTGTAGGATTGCGTCCGAGCACATACAGCGACAGCTGTCCATGCAATGTACCGTCTCTTTAGGCTCATACCGCACTCTGTCCCACGTCGCTTGCATCTCTTGCCAAACCCAACGAGGTTGCTACTGCATGATGGTGAGTTAGTGGGGGTAATAGCGGCACATGGCGAATATCGCGAGGACTCGTGCGAAGCGTCGATTGGTGTCTCTACGCCTCAAGAGGACTACGGCAATAATGGCGACGATGAAAAGTGGAGAACCAAGAGGTAAAGGCAAAGAGGCGGTGGGTGAACACGTTGGCCGGCTGCAGGCGGGAGCGGTTGCGAGTGGTAGTGATAAGTCAGCAGCGGCACGAGAGCATTTAAGTGACTACATGACGCCCCAGCTGCTGCCTACCTTCGCACACCAACATTCTCTGATTGTAGACCATAGCCAACTGACAAGCTTACAATCTCCCTTTTCCATCAACCACACCTGAAATTTCCCTCGGGCCATTGCCCAGCTGTCAAGACGTTTTCCAATCTCCTTAGCTCGTAAGTACCCCTCCACAACCCCATGGGGACCGACATCACGACGTGGAGGTGGATTTGACTAACACCCCGCAGGATCCACAACCCATTCGCCGGCCGACGTACTTCTCCTTCTGGGGCAGCGTCGGATCTAGACTTCCGCAACTAAGTTCACCAAATCAACAAGAACTTGAATTAAAATCATCATGGCACCACACGCAGAAGAAAGCGTCGGCAACGCGAATGGGTTGGAGGTGAAGGCGGCCCCCAAGGCTCCTTTTGTCGTCAACTCGCCCAATGTCGAGTATACTGAGGACACTATCAAGACAAAGTACACTTACCGCACCACGGACGTCACCAAGAACGCCGACGGCCACTATGTCGCTGTTCCCAAGGAGACCCTTTACGACTTCAAGGTTGACCGCAAAGTCCCCAAGACTGGCGTCATGCTGGTAGGCTGGGGTGGCAACAACGGTACTACGGTTACGGCCGGCATCATTGCTAACAAGCGTAACCTTGTCTGGGAAACCAAAGAGGGTAAGCGCGGTGCCAACTACTATGGCTCCGTCATCATGAGTTCTACTACCAAGCTTGGTGTCGACAGCAAGACCGGTCAAGAGATCCATATCCCGTTCCATGATCTGCTCCCCATGGTCCATCCCAATGACCTTGTTGTTGGCGGATGGGATATCAGCGGCATGAACCTGGCTGACGCCATGGACCGCGCTAAGGTCCTGTCCCCGTCTCTGAAGTCTTTGGTTCGCAAGGAGATGAACGCTATGAAGCCTCTTCCCAGCATCTACTACCCGGACTTTATCGCCGCCAACCAGGAAGAGCGTGCTGACAACGTCCTGGAGGGCACCAAGGCTTCCATGGCCCATGTTGAGCAGATCCGCAAGGATATCCGGTAAGTGACGCTCTAAACGTGACATGACTATCCTTGCTAACAACTCAATAGTGATTTCAAGGCTGCCAACGGGCTCGACAAGGTGATTGTGCAGTGGACTGCCAACACTGAGCGCTATGCCGATATCCTGGAGGGCGTCAACGACACTGCGGACAATCTTCTCAAGGCCATTGAATCTGGTCACGAGGAGGTTGCTCCCTCGACTGTCTTCGCCGTCGCCTCGATCCTCGAGGGTGTCCCCTTCATCAACGGCTCTCCTCAAAACACCTTTGTCCCTGGTGCGATTCAGCTCGCTGAGAAGCACAATGCCTTCATTGGTGGCGATGACTTCAAGTCTGGCCAGACCAAGATGAAATCTGCCCTCGTTGACTTCATGATCAGCGCTGGTATCAAGCTCACCTCGATTGCCTCGTACAACCATCTGGGTAACAACGACGGTATGAACCTCAGCTCTCAGAAGCAGTTCCGCTCCAAGGAGATCTCCAAGTCCAACGTTGTCGACGACATGGTCGCTGCCAACAACGTTCTGTACAAAGATGGAGAGCACCCTGACCATTGCGTCGTCATCAAGTATATGCCTGCTGTTGGAGACGACAAGCGTGCTCTGGACGAATACTACGCTGAGATCTTCCTTGACGGTCACCAGACCATCAGCTTGTTCAATGTTTGCGAGGACTCCCTTCTGGCTTCGCCTCTGATCATCGATCTCGTGCTCGTCGCCGAGATGATGACCCGTGTACAGTGGAGGGCTCAGGCTGGTGAAGGTACCGACGCCAAGTTCAACAACTTCCATAGCGTGCTTAGCGTTCTCAGCTACATGCTCAAGGTATGTCAAACAGAATGATATACTTTTCATCTAACTAACTTATTCCAGGCTCCTCTCACCCCTCCGGGCACTCCAGTCGTCAACGCTCTTGCCAAGCAGCGCGCAGCTCTCACCAACATCTTCCGTGCTTGTGTCGGTCTTGAGCCTGAGAACGACATGACGCTTGAGCACAAGCTCTTCTAGACGTCTAATGACACATGATGGCTACTTGGTATGCACCGGTTGCTTGACTGACCTGACGATTTGCACGGCCAGACGTGCTTGCAATTTGTTTGACCAACTCTTTACTCTCGTTAAAGCAATATAAAATGTCTTCCCAAAATTGCTTTATCTCTTTCGTGATATGTGATTGTCGCTAGAAAGATTCCTAGTTTTTTAATCAACATTTTATTTGAAGGCGATGTGCGCCGATTTTGACATGACTCTTAGTACCATTACACTACAGGCAGGTGCTGATGTTGTTTGGTCAGGTAGTCAAAAGAGGAAGGAGCATTTGTGTTTTCCAACACGACCCTCACCTCAAACCATTTGCATCTGCCTCGAATCCCGAAACTTACACTCTATAATGCCATCGCCGTCTTCAATACAATTCTACTTTTCATCCTCGCCATCAAAGAACAGTGATGGCTTCACTGCAGGGGAAATGCAGTCCATTCTTTCCCCAGCAGGAGTAGACACAGCAGGTACATGGATAGTACGGTATCTCAATATCCCCTATCAGGTCATTACTAACAATTCACAGCCCACATTGGACTACGAAAAAGCCGATATAGGCACTCTTGAACCTGGTCCATGTAACCTTGCTCTCATGGGCCGTATAGTGAATTTCAACGACCAAATGAGACCTAGCAAGTCGCACAAAGCCGCCCAGGGATGCATCAAAGTCATGATTGCAGACGAAACAGGGGTACTCACTGTACGCGTCTGGTATACCGAACCTCGATACAAGCTGAAGCTTGGCCAACTGGTTGGCATATGGACAGTGCATATTTCCAACTCGTCTGAATTCAATGCACTGGCACCTAGCACGGCACCACTGTTCACGAGTATGTTTCCTGAAGGGGAGAGAAACTGCCATTTTGCGGTATATGAGGGTAGTGATGATGGAACCAGATTCAAGAGGCCGTATGGTGTGAAGGAGAGTAGGGCACTGGCTGGGCTGATGACATTGAAAGGCTTCATGGATGGCGGGTATGATGTTGACGAACCTAAGTTGCTTGTCTGTGTGAGGAGCATTGGAGTAAAGAAGAAGTGTATTTCAACATTCGTCTCATATCCACCCATTTAGAAACTGACCACACTAGACATGAACCGCAACGGCACAACTTCCGAGCTCATCTCCCTGGGCATCTTTGACGACACAGCCGACGGCGTCCTGACTCTGTACTCCTCCATGTGCGACTCAGCCTCTCTCTTCACGCCCTTCAAGACCATCCTACTCATTTCAAACCCCAGCTGGCGCATCGATAAAATGGCCAAACTCACAATCACAAGCGGTTCGCGAGTCGACATCGACCCGGACATGGGCGACGCCCAACGTCTCCGAGCAATGGCACAACGCCTCACACAGCGGGAACACGTGAATCCTCCCTTCATCATTCCCAAGACCGCAATCCAGGATTTTGAGAACGCAGCTATAAAGGCACTTTACACGCTTGCCGACGTCGACACTGTCGCCCGCTCACTATCTAATTCCGGTAAAAAGGAAAGAATAGTCGGCTACCTCAGCGTCCTCATCACAGGCCTCAACATCGTCACGCCCTTCAAGCGCAACATGCTCATGAGCAACGAGTGCTGCGGTATCCCACTCTTCGCCAATAGCGTGAATATGAAATGTAAACACTGCGAGAATATAGTTACTCTGCGGATTAATCCTAGAATCGTGAGCCTCCCTTACTCCTCCTATCTTTGACCGAATGAACAAACAGTTGATATTTGAATGTACGCAGCTCGGCCCCATACTAGACGAAACAGGCCAGATCGGTTCGGGCAAACTCATCCTCTCAGACGATGCATGGTGCCAGCTCCTCGGCCGCACGTCTCACCAGCTCGTCGAGACAGATCTAGACATCCTCGTGTATCTAGAGCAGCGCCTGCTGTTTCTCCGCTTGACCATGGGATTCGTGCTAGATTTGGAGGATGAGATTGCGAGACTGGCGATTTGGTGTGTTAGAAACTAAGCATCATGTGGGTGAACAAGGTACACATATACTTCTTTTCTCTCTTCATATATTGCGAGTTCTTCAAATCAGGGGAGGGTGGACAGGGCCTCAAAAACTTTCAAGATGAATATATAGTTAGTTAACTATAACTATAACTATATATTTCAGCATTTGAAAATCCCCGATCAAATTTCAACCCAAAAAACAAGAGGTAGCAGAATTTGGTATATCATCTCTTCACTCCCCATTTCCCCATAAGAAAGCCAAAACGAACCACCCCATCCTCAGCAAAGCAAAAAAAAAAAACCCCCCTCACAATGCCATGCAAATGCAAAGTTTGGCCAACAAGAAACTCCGACATAGATTCATTCTCATACCATGAGGGCGTTGCAAACTTTCCCCTTCTCTCAAAGGAAGGAAAAGAGAGGAAGAGAGTGGATAGAAAGAAAGAAGTCCCAGGAAAAGGATCATTGACACAGTCAAAAAAAACTTATTTCGATTCCAGTGTCTGTCTCTCTTTCTCTCAAGGGGATGTAGAAGACAAAAAACTGAACAAAGATTTCCTTTCTTCTTCTTTATTGTTCCCCCAGAACACCAGCGAGACCCCGCAGTACATCGCCGACGCCAATACCTTGAGTCCCCGCTCGCTCTTTCGCCTCCCTATCTCTTTCTTCCAGTCGCTTTGCCGCCGTGCCCAGCACGCGCTCTGCCACACGTTCGGCCGTTTGTCTGTACTGCTCGATTTTGTGGACGCCGTCTGCGAAGAGATCAATGTGGGGTTCGAGGGAGTTGGCGAGCGAAGTGAGGTGCGTTTGTAGTGTTGTGGGGGATGTGAATGTGAATGCTGAGGAAGGTGGTTGTGGGGTGGATTGCGGTTGTGATGAGGATTGGAGGGCGGAGAGTATGGCGGCTTGGTCGGGGTCGAGGAAGGAGATGTCGATGTCGGATAGTGAGGGTATGGACGTGGGTATTGAAGGTGCGGGGGGTGGAGGCATAGTTTTTGAGGATGAAGCTATGGCTTCCCATGCTGCTTTCTCTTCTTCCAGTCTGCGCTCAAGTTAGTTATGCAACATCTCTTGTATCCGTAGAAACCCGAACATACAGTTTGATTTCTGCTTCTAATTCCTCTAATGTGGCCTGGTTCTTCTCGTTTTGTGGATTCGGTTTCTTCACCACTGGTGGTAGCGCAGTCTCTTCCTGTATACTTGTCAATTTGGAGCTCCTCGCATAGCAAAATCACTACACGTACCCTGCTGAACCAATCTGATAACTCGGGTTTGCCAGCAAAATCGTCGATAAGTTCTTGTTCAATCGCCCGTGCTGGATTCCATTAGCCTCTCCAACTTCAATCTTGCAATTTATCCCCACATACCAGCCATGATCGCATTCGCATTCTTAACGTTTCCTGAGGGTTTTGCTGGTAGCGCTCGTGATCCGCACCATGTTAGGAGTTGTTTCATTCGCCGCGGCTCGGGTAGACTTTGCTCAATGTACTTGTAAAACTCTCGGACTTCGACTTCGGAATGTGGTAACGCTGCAACAGGTATTAGCATGTGCTGCTTGCCAGATGCGCTGCCCAATGCATTGGCTTTGTGCATGCACAATCTGTCCAAACTCACCATTCGACTGACCACTATCAATCAGGGAGCTTGCTCTCCTCCCTCGTAAGCCTGTACTGCTTCTCCGGTGTCCGTCTTTGTTCCCTTTGCGCATCTCCTTATTCCGCGTAATGACTGGTGTGTCTGCAAAAGGCAGCATGATTCTTTGCGCGTTTGGATCGCGCTTCTTCGCATTCTGCAACTCATTGTGTGTGGGTGTTTGCACGCTGGGGAACGCGTTTGCTTGTGGTTGCGCTTCCGGGGCCGGGGTGGTCTGATTCTTCTTTTCCTTGACTACAGGGGCGGCGCTCTTCTTGGTCCGCGGTTTTGCTGCAACAGGCTCCTTGGGTTTTGTCCGCACCTCCAACTGCTCTCTGTCGCCAGAAATACGCGCTGACCTCCGCCTTTTCCCTGAGTCTGATGATTCTGGGTCAACTGCCGCAATCGATTGCTTCTTGCGACGCGCGGGCTGCACAGCCTTCTCCACGGGTAGGGGCTCTGGTTCCGGTACTGGGGGTGCTTTCGTGGTCCTTCGCGACGTGCGACGCGAGAATTGGAAGCCGTCATCGTCCTCATCGTATGCAGCAGCTTTGGCTTTCTTCTTTGGCGCAGCAGTTGGCTTCTTGGTCGTCCCATTTACTTCCGTCCTTGGCCGCTTCTGCACAGGCGGCGCATCGTCATCGTCGAAAGCTTGTTTTGCGCTCCTTCGTCGCGTCGTCGGTCGGTTTGTGGCCATAGGAAGCGATTGCAGCGGGGAGCGCGCGAAGATGGTAGTCATGAGTCCAGTTTCTGCGTCACGGGGTTCGGAGGGTTGGTGTTCGGTCAAAGCGCGTGCATGGGCGCGGCGGACAGGCGAGCTATTGTCGAGTAAAGTTGGGCGCGAGTGAAGGCAATGCGCGTGCGATCCAAGTTATGCTCGTAGTATCGGCAGGGCGTGCGTAATGATTAGGCGGTAACGTGAATATCCTTGGGCGACGGGCGTGGAGGGGAATGGTCGTCACACGGGAGCAAGGAAGTTGGTGTGTGCACCTGCCGCCAGCATCATCAAAACAATGATTTCAGGACTAGCGCGTGCACGTGACCAGGTGATTAACGTTCCCCACAGCACAACAATCAAACATGCATGCAAGTAGGTAATGTAAGTATATGTACATAATACGATATCTATCTAGGATACATCTTATCCACCACAACTCAAGAAAACCTCTTAAAAACGCCCGAGAAAAAGCGACAACCCACGCCGCTGATCCGTATGCTTACATTCCATCATAACCTCGTTACGCCAAGCGCACCCACTAGAATGATACTGAATATCCAAGCCTGTCCATGCCTTTTGTGTATGCCTATTCCGGCACACTCTAACGCGATCTATTCTACATGCCAGCGCCAGGCATGGGTCCTTTGACACCTGCAGGCGCCAAGCTGCCTTCGATACGGCGCTTGGCATCCTGCTTCTCTTCATGGGTAGGGTTACTTTTGCGCATGTCTGGAACGTGAGCTGGCCTGTTGGGACTGTGGCCAATGGACATGCCGACGCGGACCTATCAGAGTGTTAGCAGAATCAACGCAAGGCGGAATCTAATGATACTTACAAGAGTCTCAAGGGCAGAGTTGGAGTTTTCCACAAGATCCTCGTCATATCGCATTTGGCCAGGCTCGAAAAGGAGTAGCAAGGTGCTGCCACCAAACTTGAAATAGCCGAGTTCTTCAGCACGCTTGACCTGCTCACCCTTCTTGCGCGTGATAACGGTACTACCGACCATCATGGCGCCTACACAAATAATCATGACACGGCCATGGGCGACAGAGTCAATGGGAACAACGACTCGGACATTTTCACCGTACACGTCCAACGCTGAGCGAATAGCCATTGGGTTTACAGTGTAGTATTCACCTTCAATCGTCTTTGGTTCGTCCATAACGCCATCGACAGGGATGTGGAAACGATGGTAGTCTTGCGGCGCCAGACGGAAGATGCCGAGTGATCCTCCATGGTAACGCTTTACGTCTTGCGGATAAGCGTCGCCAAGCAGGCGCTCAATGGTAAAGTCACGACCCTTGACCCAGATGGCCTGTGCTGCGTCGATGGTATTGAACACAACGGTTCGGCAGTCGGAAGGTGACACGATTACCCTTGGGTCATCGGGTGCGGAGCATGGGCGCGCACCTGGCTTCAGTGCGCGGTAGAAGAACTCGTTAAAGTTCTTGAACTGGTCCGTGGGCAATAGAACCTCGGACATGTCCAGTTGATGAAAGTTGATAAAGGGCACAATCTCAGAAGCAGATGCAGGGTCGTCGTATTTTCGTCCCTGCTTGAAGCTGAGTGACTTGAGAAGCTTGCGGACTATAAACGGTTAGCATTTGTGACTCCATGCGAGAATGAGTAACCTACTTCGCTTCTTTTCCATGTTGTTCGCCTTCAGACCCTTGTAAAGTAGACGAATACCCAGGCGGACATATACGCTCATGCGCTCCTCGTTGATTTGGCCCGTAAGACGATCTTGAACCAGGATATTGGCCGAGTTTGCACCCAGTTTGTAGCCACCGTACGAGATCTTGGTGATGACCTTGGAGTACCACTTGCGCTGAGCCTGGCTTGATGTAACAAAGCCAGCCATGACAATGTTATTCACCTGTCTCCAGTCCTGACTGGCACAAGTAGCAATGTGAGTAATGATGTTAGCGTCCGAGCGCTTATTGAGCTTGGGTTGGTGGCAGATGGGACATTCGCGAATCTCAATGACATGCTCCTCGCCCTTGTCATCCGCCAGGTCGTCAATCTGGATATCAGCTCCTTCCTCGCCTTCCTTGCCCAGAGTGTTGGTCTCCAAGACTGGAATGGAAGTGGTGGAGCTGCTCTGGTTGATTGGAGTGAGCATTCCAGAGGTCATTGGTGTCTGTGAACCCGATGCAAAAGACCCGTCCCTCTTGGCGTTCTTTGCTTCTGTGGCTTGCAGCTGGTCCTCAAGACAGATTACAGCTTCATCAAATGTGAGGAGGTGTTCTCCGTTGTGGCGGTACGCAAATCGCTCAAAGAAGCTGTCAATAGTCGCTTCGTGTAGGGTAGAGCCAAGCGTATCGAGCATTGTAGTGAGCTCGACCTTATCAAGCAAACCACTCTCATCGGCGTCGTACTGCTTGAGCATGGCTCTCCAAAATTGTTGCCGAAGAGCCTTGTAAGGGAGGTATTTGGCGCGAATGTAAAGTGTTGGGTTGTGCTTGTTCTCCCAGCGCTCCTGGTGCTTCAATTCCAGGGGAAGGGTATACATTTTCAAGTCCTCGTCGTCCACAGCCGATGGCTGGAGGTTGAGCGTGCTGCCCGGGGTAAGGTTACCATTGGAGTCGGTAAGGGCACTGGGTGGAGCCCCTGGTGATGGAGGCTGAGTTCCACTCGCATCTTGTACGGAGAGTGAGCCAGTCGAAGACTCTTTCTTTAGCGATGGTCGGCCCAAACGAGAGAGGCTGTTAGTGGACCCAGAGCGGGACATTGGGATGCGAAAGCGCGATTTTTTGGACCCGCCATCAGGAGAGACGCCGGGGGAATCTGACGGTTCCGGGAGCTTGTAGAGGCCCGTCTCTGGGTCCTCTTGGGGAGCTGTGGAAATCGCCTTCTCGAGCGGAAAGTTCACCGTGCCGACATAGTCGTTGCCCGAGAACTTGTCCTTATCCATGACGGTAAAGCTGACCGAGTAATTGGTCTCGTGGCGCATGACTTGGAAGACGAGCTTTTCGTCGAAAACGGGATTGAGGTCGTGTTTGACCGTTTTGGTGCGGTATGTATTTTTTCCGAGCGATGTGATGACAAAGGGATCCATATCGAATGTGGTTCGTGTCACTGGAAAAATACATCAGTCTATGAAGGCGCCTTAGTAGCACAAAGACAACTCACCATTGCGCTCTGGTGGCAGATCAGAACATCGCTGGATTTCAAGGAACAGAATACCAGCCACATCCCCGCCGCTCGAGTAGGCGTAGCCGGTCTGGCCCTTTATCTTTCGCTTCAATTTCGCAAGTTTGAGCTTCTTACGCCGCTTCTCCCTCTTCTCAGCTTTCTTGGACTCATCCTGGGCCTCGTCTGAGCTCGAGTCGTCGTCTTCTTCTGCGTCGGTGCTGTTGCTGTTGCCGCCCAGGTCCTCGTCGTCCTCGTCGGGGCTGGGCGCCTGACCTGCAATGGCAAAGAACTTTTGCAATGTTTGTTCTGGGCTGGCGCTGAGGTTTTGGGGGTCAATGAGGGTGAATTGCATCTGGATCTCGCCCGAGACGACCGACTTCTTTTTGCCGGAGCGGCGGGCCTCGAGGGGAAACCATTGGGGCTCCTGCTGGGTCAGGCCGTTCTGGAAGTGATCCTCGAGTATGACGTCAAACTCGCCCATGTAGTCCTTGCCGAAGCGGTCCTTGTCCCAGCAGACAACCTCGAGCAGGAGGCTCTGCTCGCCGACAATGGGCAGCTCGAGCGTCTCGTTCCATTCTGGATTGAGTTGTTTGTTGATGGCGGGGGTGGTGACTTTGGCGTCGCCGAGGGTGAGGACAAGGTACTGTGGACGCGGTGTTAGCGTGTTTGTGTTGCGTGTGCATGGGCACATGTGCTAGACAGCTTGACAGCTAGACATGCAGGCGGGGTGAATGGGGGCTCACGGGATCAGAGGTGCCGCTGCGGTCCTTTGCAGCCAGGTCTCTGCCCTTGATGACGTTGACCCTCAACACCAGGCCAGCTGGGGCGGGCTGGTCGGGCATTGGGCGGGTGCGGGGGCTGCTGTTGCGCGAGGCAGGCACTGAGGAGGCTGGGGTTTGCGTGTTTGGCGTCGAGGACGAGTTGTAGCAGCTGGTCGGGCGCTTGAGGCGGTGCGGAAGCGAGAGCCTGGTGGTAAATGTAGGACGGGGCATGTTGGCGGCCAGCCTCGGTCTGCCGACTGCACCGCCGCCGGGGCGAGGGGGGGCTGCGTGGCTACGCGTTCAATCAAGGCCCTGGTGATCGGTCCGCGGCAGCCAAGTATTGCTTGATGATGCGCCGCCCGTTGGCAGGACGTTGGCTCACGACATGTGCTGCGCGCAATCTGCTCGGCTCGAAATCGAGGGAAAAAAGGGAGTTGGAGATGTTTCTTCTGGCCGGGCGTTTAGGTTTAAGGGGGGAACGGACAAAAAGAGAGGGCTTGGGGGCCGCCGCATATCTAGGCCTGTATGTGCACGCACAACAGAGGGCTGAACGAGGCCGGGCTCCGCAATCTGTCTCTTGCGCCAACATCGGCTGCGAGGAGCGCCTACCGGATCTTGCGGCTCCTCCATTCACAGCGACCAAGACGACGACGACGACTATGCCGTCAGCGTCTTCAAATGCCGCACTCCAAACCCCATCGCCGCTGTCTTACTCGTCCGGGCCTGGCTGCTTTTAGACAACCCGCCCCCGAGTACCTATCCATATCTACTGTACGCGGGCGCCTAAACCATCTACACATGCACATACGCCCGCGTCTGACTACATTACATGTACGTACATGTACCAGAGCCTCTAGCGGGGCACCCTCGGCGCACCCTATCTGCCCACCCATGTATCGACTTACATACGTCCATGTGTACGAACGAGTGGGATGCTGCACAGCCCACCCCTCTGCGCTGCACCACCTCGCCCTCCAGCCCGTCTACCTGGGGGGCCTCGAGTGCGTCAGTTCTGTTACATACATCTGACTTGCCGCTGATTCGCCATGTTCCTGGCTAATCGGCACGTCTTGCTGGTGGGTCTTGGATGGAAAAGCCATAGTTGATGCGCACGCATACATGTGTATCTATCAATGTACATGACATTTAGATTGCTACCAGATATGCCACACCGGCACCTGCATACAACGGGCCTACATAACATACGTAAGTGTTTACTGTATAACAGAGGCCCACCCTAAATTGGCGGCGTTGTCTGGGCACCTCCACATGGCGCTCTAGGCACCCCTGGTTCCGTCCGGCTGACCCGTGGCTGGTGGCTGTGGCTTCTGCCGTGGCTGATGCAAGCCAAGCCCAAACACTGGGTATCATCAAGCAAGACTTTTCCCACATCTGACGTCGTCTTGTTAGTATAATAAAACAAAATTTGTCGTGCTTACCCTTTCCTACTACACGTCATACCTTGCTGTTCCAAAAATAAAGAAATTCCCCTGTTCAAAAACTCCTAACATCACCACTCATCTCCTTCCCCATCGTTTCCTCTCCTCGAATCCTTCCCCACGCGCTACACCTTCCACTTCCTCATCTCGCACCTTCCAAATCAAACAGAAAAGACAAAAACACAAACATCACCCCCTCAACCCTTTCAAATCACCACACAACCCATGAAACCCCTCCCAGACACCCCTCAAACTCTTTCCCCACAACTTGGCACTGCATCACCACTCCCCCTAACCCATCCGC